>JAOSBN010114463.1:0-10328 GCA_027563595.1 Erythroxylum suave
AAAATTTACTATTCATGTGCATATATGAATGCATGAACATAGCTAAACAATTTTAAACACTCCTAACCCGTTCCAAAATACTATCTTACCCTTCCCATCGGTGATGGGATGTTACACATTTGCTATATTTCATAGTCATAATAAGTGGCAATGGCTAGGAGTATTCCAATGGATTTAACTATAGCTACAGGTCTAAATATCTCATCATAGCTAACTCCTTGTCTTTGATGACAATCTTTAGTGACTAGCCTGGCTTTATAAGTAATCACATTACCTTCCATGTAGATTTTCTTCTTGAAAATCTACTTTCAACCCATGGGTTTTAATCCTTCAGGTGGGTCAACCAAATTCCATGCTTAGTTTTCATTCATGGAATCCATTTCAGTTTTCATAGCTTGAAGCCATTTTTCAGGTTCTGAACTCTTCAAAGCCTCTTCATAGGTTGTAGGCTCATCATTCTCTATGATCAATACGTCATTCTATTCAATTATGAGAAATCCATATCTCTCTGAAGCATTGCATATCCTACTTAACCTACGAACATGTTGTGTGTCAGAAGGTTCAACTGTTATCTCATCTCTATGAACAATAATTTTGGGTTCAGGCAATTGATTTGCGTCTGTTTGAACATCATGAACTTCATCAAGTTCAACTTTCCTCCCACTGTCTTATCTTAGAAGAAATTCTTTCTCTAAAAAGATAGCTTGCTTTGAAACAAACACCTTTTTCTCTAAAGAATTATAGAACTAATATCCAATTATTTCCTTAGGATATCCTATAAATAGACATTTATCAAATTTCACTTCTAACTTGCCGGATTGAATTCGCTTCACATAAGCCAGACAACCCCAAAATTTCTTACGTGAAAGATAGGGATTTTTGTTAGTCCACATCTCATATGGAGTAATTTCAAGTGCCTTTAAAAGGACTCTGTTTGTCACATAAATAGCAGCCTCGAGTGCATAACCCCAAAAGGATTTCGGTAGATCTGTTAAGTCCATCGTCATCCTTACCATGTCCAACAAGGTTTGGTTTCTCCTTTCAGCCACATAATTATGTTATGGTTTGTAGGGTGGAGTCCACTAGGATACTATCCCATTATCTTCGAGATAAGTTAGAAACTCCTCGTTCAAGTATTCACCACCTCGATCTGATCAAAGTGTCTTAATACTTCTACCGAGTTGTTTCCCTACTTCATGTCTAACTTGTTTGAACATTTCAAATGCTTCAGACTTGTATCTCATTAGATACACATACCCATATGGTGAATAATCATTGATAAAAAGTAATGAAGTATAAAAAACCACCTCTGGCATGAACAGAAATCGGACCTCGTACATAAGAATGTATTAGGTCTAATAACCCATTCATTCGTTTACCCTTTCCTTTAAAAGGTAATTTAGTCATCTTACCTAACAAACAAGATTCACATGTGCCATATGATTCATAATCAAATCACCCTTGGTATGACATCCCATGTTCGGGGTTAGACCCTAAAATAGTGAATTGAGTGTACTGTGAGAAATTAGAAGTGCAATTTTATGCTCATGCATCATAATATTTTCACTTATATGGGAATATTTATTTTTGACATATTAAAATAATTGTACATGCATTCATTGACATTTTCCAGGTATGATTAATTGATTTAAATTGTGAATTTTGACTTAATTACGTTAAATTTTTATTTGGAGACTATTAGTTATTTCAGAATTTTTGGTGAATTTAGAAAATTTTTGCAAAATTTGGAGTATTTTTGGACTAGGAAAAATATTGAATTTTGGACCAATTACATGGTGACATGTGGTAACACTCATAAGTGACAAATGGCTCATATGCAATAGTAACATGTGGCAATGAATTAAGAAAACATGTTTTGTCTAATTATGGAAAAAGGGCTATCATTTTTCTTCTCCAACACTGAAATTTTCCTTATCTTCTGTTTAAACACCGAAGCCTTGTTTATCTTTTTCACTGCTAGAATTTGTTGAAGGATCAAGTAAGTGATGTTGTTAGAGAATTTGTGAACAAATTCATGCATAAGTGAGGTGGGAAAAAGTAGGCTCATTGATGATTAGTGAATTGAATACATAGATATTGAGATTCATAAAAGAAATATATATATATATATATATATATATATATATATATATTCAATTTTGGTTTAGAGAAATACGTATTTGGGTACCAAAAATAATTGTTTGTTAATATGGATTTTGATTTGTTATGAATGAAAATGCAGAAGTTCATATAAGTTAGTTTTGGTATAGAAATGAAAGCTCTTGATAAAATGAAAGTGTAAAAGAAAGTGAAATAATGAATCAGATGAATGGAAGTTGGAGAAAATTGCAGAAATGGAATTTGCATGAATAGTAGTCTACGGTTTTGATGTTTGTATGAATTTTGGATTTTTAAGTTGTTTTGTGTTATTGAGCTGAAAAGGGGAGTAGTATAGATGATGTTTTCATGCTTGAGGATGAATGCTTGTGTAAGTGGTTCTTAATTCTGTTCTGGCTTGTGGTTGTTATTGTTCATAAAACAAAATTCACAAAAGAGAAGAAGAAGAAGGTTACATGCATGGTTTTTGAGTTTAAGTCTGTATATGAACAGCTTTGATTCTTTTAGTGATAACTTTTTCTTCTAAACTCCAAATGACTTGAAAATTAAAGCAATAGACTACTAAGACATTGTTATTTTTCTCCATGAAAATTTAGAGTCTTCTGAACTAATTTGGAAAAGGAATGATTGGATCAAAGTGAGGAAATGTGCTGGAATGTTGAACTGGAGAATTTTCATTGATCATGCATCTATATTTCGTCTATATTTTAAGCTATATCTTTTCAAATGAGTTGATTTTTAGTTAAGATTAAACTAGAAACATTGCTCTATAACTTTTGTGCAGAAGTAGAATTTTAAATCTGTCTCTAAGACTTTAAAAATTGGAATGAAATTGATTCTTGGCTTAAGTTGTAGCACTACCAGTGACAGAAATCATGTCCTGTAATTATTGAATAAACTTATTGATCTAGGCCGAATTAGTCAAAGATGTCTTCACAAAAGTTATATCTTATTCTCTTAGCTTTTAATTGATATATTTTTCGTGATTTTGGATATTTTAATTAAGTGATATGGGTTGTACAACTTGACTACATGATCATGCTCTATCCAAAATTCCAAATGTACATAGTCTGTGGTATTTTGATCATACCTTCCATGATATAGGAACACAATGTATGAATTTGATGTCATTAGAAACTTAAGATATTGAGGAACATTTGTTTAGAAGAAAGTATTGGCTAGGAACATTTGGTTGTGAGTCAAAAATGGCAAGAAAGGTAGGGAAAGAGGGAAGAAAACACACCAGGCACGATCATGACTCAGTTGAAAAATAAAGGAAGTTATGATCGTGCCTCAACACAATCGCGACTCTAGTGAAGAAAATCGCAATCATGCATGTACATGATCGCAACTCTGAAACTCTGAAATTTGAACATCCTTGATTCTTTTGGCTATAACTTCCTCTTCCGATCTCCAAATGACATAGGACTTAACCATTAGACTCAAAACACATTGTTTTACATCTCCACCAAAAATTATAACCATCTGAAATCAGTTGGTAGAGATTGATTGATTAAACTGGGACAGAAATGATGAACAATTCTGGAATTTCATAACTGGAGTATTTTCACTAAGCGTGCTTCGATATTTTGACAATATCTTGATCTGTATGTATCCAATTGGAATGATTTTTGACTTGGAGTAAACTAGAGACATCGGGCTACAAACTAAATTGAAGTCATCAGGCTATAAACTGTATGAAGAAATTGAATTTTAATTCGGTCTCTAAGAATTTCAATTTCTGGGTGGAAGTTGAGTAAAGAATTTTTGAGAATAAAAAATGTTTGGAAGGTGTTGAAATTGCTTATAAAGTGTATTAAAGAGACATACCCAAGAAATTGTCATTGAACATGCATAATACATGATACATGCATGAATGTGCTTATGATTGACCATTTATCTGAATGTGTAATTTTTCTATACGATTTCATAAAGGAGAACAAGTAGAGCGATCACTTCCTGATATTGCCAGAACTTTGAGGCAATAGCTTTGGGAGCAAACTGTGAGGAACCTAGACGGTCTCACTTAATTATTTGTTTACTTAATTTCTTATTTGAATTATCTATGAATGTGATTTGATTTTTCGGATATGAAGGTTCGATGATTTTGATTTGATGATTGTGATATTGAAGTGCTCCTTGTATCTGAATTTGAATGAATAAGTGATACTCCACATTATTGTGGGATGCCGAACCAAGGTCCGATGATAAACGTGAATGTGAAACTGAAACTGAAATCATGTGACTGATTGTATTTATATGAATGTGAAGCATTCCATTACATGAAAGATAAAGGCAGTTGTGATCAGAGTCGCCAGTGCAAAGAGCTTAAAGCTCATACTATGATCAGAGCCTTAAGCTCAGTTGTGAAAGTACCCAGTATCCACTAAGAGATATGGGACATTATTCTAACCTAGCTCAGTATTCACTAAGGGATATGAGCTAGTAAAAAGGCACTCAGTCACAACAACAACAATAACAAGTGAAAGTGATTCTCACGTGCATTGCATACGCATTTTAAAACATGTGATATTTATGACTAACTAAAATGCATTGGTACTTTGTATTTGAATGAAAATGTGAAATGTGATATTTCTTGCAAATTGAAAAGATGTAAAATATGTGTTGTGTAATAAGGTGTTACTTGAATTGAGTGAACCATCATTGATGGTTATCTCATTAAGTTTACAAAACTCACCTAAAATTGCACGTTGACATTTCAGGACCAAGAGAGGACATTAACGATTGAGAGATTACAAGAAGCATAATTCTTGTACTTTTGTGATGAAGAAATGGCTCACAAGTCAGTCAGTTGAGACTGAAGACTTTAGATAGAGTTTTTGTATAATTTCCTCTTTCATGTACCATACTCTGTATTAGGATATTATGATGTACATGTATGAATGTTTAAAAGCTACAATATAAATACGTTCGATTTTATGAAATGAAATGAGGATTACAGTTTGGTATTTGGTTTTAAAATCTAGTGACATTTATGTGCAGTAGTTAATGCCATGACAAAGTTAGATATGTTTCCATGTTATAAAGTGAAGGTGAGATAGTTAATACACCATTATTATAGATTATATACTAGAATATCCACTAGGTGTTCCAGTATGTAATTTATGGTAATAGGGTGTTACACTTGGCTACCATTCTTATGTAGCTTAATCATACGTCTCTTACTTATATGGCCAAGTCAACAATATCATAAGTAAGATGATTTTAGGTGATCTAGATTTTGTCTTTTATTGTCATTGATATTTAAAATTGGATTACACATATCTAATATGTAAATTTCGTTGCACAATGTAGCAATACCATACAACATTTCATTCAACTTAATTAAACCATTACTTGAAAAAATTAAATGAAATCCCACTTTATTAAGACATGAAACAGATATAATGTTTTCAGTCACAACGGGTACATAATAGCAATTTTCCAAAATTAACTCTAGCCCACTGGAAAGATAGAAAACATGTTAGGCCCTGCTTCTGGACTCTAACTCGTGAATCAAACATGAGTGCATCACTCTGTAGTGTTCTTTTAATGGGATCTCAATAGCTATCATAGGTTCATCTTCATTCTCATAACATCCCAAAATTCCATATTTGAACACTTGATATTTGACATTCCATTCTTATGTTATATCCTCAGTCGTTACCCTAACATATCACTCATTTTTATCTCTTATTTTCAGGTCAACCTAGTACATTTCAATCTCTATTCAAACCTAAATGTATCATAGGAAAGCATCGATAAGTCCATATTATATATATGTTTATGATTGCGGATAATTAATATAACTTTCACTATGGATGTTAGATTAGGTTCATTCAAGCACAGTTTCGAAGAGAACTTCGAGTTCTACAACTTTCGTGAAGACGCAAAAAGATATTTTTCCATCTAGAGGGTCAAAATTGCACATTTATAAAACTTTCCAGAGAATGTCCACTTAGCAGACATATGTCCCTCCAAACGGCCATGAACTGAGCTGAAACACTGAAATTCCTGAGAAGGTCTACTCAGCGGACATTAAGTCTGCCCAACGGACATTTACGGATCAATTTTCAGCTTTCTAACTCTTACAAGTTACCTACGACCCCTCTTATGCATATCTATCATTTCTAACTTATTTTCCTCATCATTTCCCCTTCATTAACACTTTTATTTCAGCTCAATATCATTTACAGCCAAATTATAATCTATGTTTGGTCATCAACCCAAAAACACAACATTCAAACTTATACACATTCATCATAAATTTCTGCACATGTTAAACTCCATTTATCACCTTCATTTCATCTCTAACTTATCACACTAATTCTTCCCATTTCAAGACACCATAGTACTCTTTTTCTATTAGATCAAGTTAGAAAAGGCTATAAAGTGTCCTGTATGCACCTTGTGCAGCGTCATTAACTTATAACAATCATATCCTTTAAATATGATCTCCTAAAATTACATACTTTATATCATTGGAAAGCTAAGAGGATAAACTACAACTTCCATGAAGACAACCTTGTCAAAATTAATCTAGATTAATACAGTTTTTCCCATGAAGTCAGAACACAAATTTTACCCTTATGAATGCTTGAAAATGCAATACAAAACTTAGAAATCATGAGCAAAACATAAATATATTTCATTAACGTCAATGGAAAAGAGTTTTTACAAAGCTTTAATGGGAATTTCAAGACCCAAATACATCATTGGTCTCATAATCCAAAATACTAATTATACATGTGAGTGATACTTGAAATGCGGCTAAAGCCTTGAGTTTTCATAAACTAACTTAAATATAAAATTACACAATCTTGGAGTAGTGCCTTGACTCTCTATCACTCGAACTCTTGCTCATTACTTAGAGATGGGGATGAAGGAGTGGGGTGAGTTAGAAGCTTGTGGTTAAAAATTTTATAGCGGAGAAATAAGAAAAACCATTGAAATCATTCATTGCCATAGTAAATTTCATTGAATCCATAAAACACGTATTTCTCAAATTCTCAAGCTTGTCAACAATTAATAAACAACATAAGTCATATATTCATCAAACTTGTCAACAAATCGTAAACAACCTAAGCACTTATAATGCTTTGGGTAGTCAATATACATGAGGGAGTTCTTACGAAGCTCTGATAATCATGAGGGAGTCCTTACGAATCTCCAATAAACATGAGCGAGTTCGTGCGAATCTCCAGTAAATATGAGGGCATCCATAATGGAACTCCATGCCACTAGCTGGTAGGCAGGAGAAGTCTTTAACATAGTCAATGTGCATGTGACATCACATGATGGACCACCACAAACCCACATAAACATGAATTTCATGACTTGTAAACATATCGCTCAAAAGGCACATTTTGGAAACATGAATTCCATAAGCATAACATGTTTCAAATACAATTTCTATCATCATTTCATAAATCATCATCAAGATTCATGTAACAAACATATAGAAAATAGTTCAATCATTCAAGAAGCAATAAATGCAACATTTGTAAAGCAATTGAAATCATTTAAATCTTTTGATTTGGAAAAATACTCATGGCTTATTAACTCAACTATAAACATGTAACCCACCTAGATTCCTTGCTTAAAAACTTGCTTAAAATTGCCCCTCCTCTTACCTTACTTGATTTCCTTCAACATTGGCAAAATTCCAATTCAATAGGAATATAAAGCATATTCACTAAAATTAATTTTAGAATACTTAAACCCATATATTTCCTAAGCTTCATGAACCAAAACCTTCCAAAAATCAAAAGGATTAAAAGTGGGCTTACCTTGAATCTTCACCAAACAAAGAGATGTTTAGCTCAAATGGAAGCTCTTCTCTTGCTCTTTCTTTTTCTCTTCTTGGATACTCTCAAAATCACTCTTAAAGGCTAAGAAGAGATGAGACCTAAGCTTCCCCTCTCTCTTTTTCTCTCATGGCTGAAACTCCCTCACCTTTCTTTCTCTTTCACGTTTTTTCACTCCTCTCCCTTCAATCACGTTTTTCTCCTTCTAATGTTCAAGACAACATTTTTCCTCTTCCAATTCTACCCTTAATGAGTGCTAAATGTCCACTTTACCCTCCTTTAATGCTTCATGGCTTTTATCCTTAAGTGACATGCCAAAATGGCCCTATGAGTCATGATTGTGACCTGCTTAAATTAGGTCATACATACTTATTTTTTATCTGATTTTTTATGCGTGTGACCTTTAGGTTCCTGGTTATTTTAAGCACTTGAATTCACCCTTAATTCAAGCAAATCATGGTTTTATGATGCCAATGTACCAGAATATAAGTGGATTAACATATGAATTCTTTAATAGTTAACTATCCAACTTATGAACATTTCCATAGACAATTACTGTGCAATTCATCCTGTCACCATTACTATACCCTACTTAGTTTGAAGTATGGGTTATGTATCAACTCCCACTAGACTGACTACATCACATCTAGTCCAGGTGATGTTAGTTCTTTTCCTTGGATCTCATTACTCTTATGTATCATTGAAGACTCCCTTTATGACACATAACTGCTCTGGCCAGAGACTCCCGAGTAATGACCATGACAAGAGGCTGTGGGTATCATCTCCTTCTATCAAGAGTGGAGAATCCTATATTGGCAACCCAATTACCTTTGAATATTAATAGTCATGCCCAATCATCATCCTAAGAGCGACCTTGTCTTGAGGTAACAAGGAAGGATGTCAAAGTACAAGATCAATATCCAAGATATCCTTGAATACCTCAAGTATTAGGATATTTACACCATTGCTATGATGAGATTAATCATTGACATTTGATAGATCATCCATATGATAATCTCGTAGTGGGTCATCCAATGTACTTACTACCCTTAGTAAGCATCCACATGTTAACTCTAAACATCTCATGTTTACGTTTTATAAGATCCACTGCTTGTTAAAATCAAGAAGTATAACATGTTCTAGTCTGTCTGGATTAATAATGTCCTATCTTTTTTAATCCTATAACTAGGGATTATTTAGATACTAACATAATTGCACATGATAGGAATCTCATTATCATGATCTCATCATAATTTCCTTCATGTTATGTTTTATATCATGGACTTCATTAATATGATTTAGAATCAACATCAATTCATATATAAAAGACTATCAAATTAATGAAAAATGCCTTTCACTTTATTAATCAAACTAAAGTTCGTACAAAAGTCCTAAAGGTGATTGCCTTTATAGCATTGCTCTAACAATTCCTGCATAAAAAAGTTCTAAAGGATTATGCAACTAGATCTTTATTATCAACTAGTTGTTCAATCTTTGGTTATAGCTTTGTTTTGTTATTCTTTAATTTTTATTTTTCTAATTTCTTTTTTAAAATAATCATTTATTTTATTAAGTTGGATTATAGAGAGACAACTAGTAGTTGTAGTCATCATAGGATCAAGACTCACACTTACTAAACTTTATTATAAGAATGACAGGTGCACTTGTCTTAATGCTTTTTTTAGTATTATTTTAAGTTCTGAAATATATGACATCAAGTTTTTGGCATCATTATGGTAGACTAAAATATTAGCAACACTTTATACCTATTAACATAATTATTTTATCTTTTCTATTTAATTTTTTATTTTTATTTTTTATTTTTTATCTTTATTCATTTGTATATCTTTGTTTCTTGATCTTGTTTTTATTTTCCAAATTTTAGGTTTTTGTATTTGATGTTATAACTATGAAACACAATGGAAGGATAAGGAGGATAGTGTCTTATTAGGGGTTTTACTAAACCATCACTTTTCAAGGCATTGGAATCTTAGAATAAGAGGATTGAAAATGTATTTAGAAACTAAACCATCACTAATAAAGCTTTATGATATTTATGGTAGTGGAAAACCCAATCATGAATAATAGGCACCTTACATTATATAGAAACTATCCAAGCAAGTAAGTTTCTAGTGGATAAGAAACTGACTTCACAATAATCCTTATAATGACACCTACAATTTATGGTGGATAAACATAATGTAATCAAGGACAATAGGGACAAGTACCTCCACCTAGATTTTAACAATAATAAAGGTATTGAAGGAAGTTGAATCTTAAGAAGCTCATAATGAATGACATCACTATTTGAGGATTGTTATGTTGCACCCCGATTTTTAAGTGGAATTTAGAAATAATAAGTAAAAAGAAATAAGTGTTATTATGTATATGTTTAGGTATAAA
>JAOSBN010114464.1:0-10327 GCA_027563595.1 Erythroxylum suave
AATCTTGGAACTTTTATATATTTGACCGGTTTCCAAGGATCGATCATAAGATCGAATCGACAGAGCCGCGATCAATTGGGAAAACAAACACATGATATGGAAATGAGGAAAGAGGCCCTGTGATTGTAAGAAACTACTAGTGAGCATAAACAAGAAGCTGAAAAACAAAGGAATAAGGAAGTTTTAATGAGTCTAAGGCTAGAACCAAGTAATTTCAACTTGTTTCTCTGAATTAGTCGGTAGAAGTATGAACAATAGTAGAAATGTAAATGAAACTATCACTCAAATATTAAAGGACTCTCCTAGCTAAATTAAAAATCATAATGATTATAGATTAGTGAAAGAGAGGAAATTAGGCCATAAAGAAAAAAAAAGAAAATCCAAATAAATATTTAAATCATGTCTTTTTAACTTAGAACACTAAGAGAATGAATAATCCTAAGAAATAGCTGGAGACTTTGGAATTCATAAAATTAACAAAACCAATAATCGTTGGATTGATTGAAACAAAACTTAGTGAAGAAGTTTGTTCCAAGATTAACTTCTTACGAAATAGACGAAAATGCATCTCAAACCATGAATACCATCACCTAGGTGATATAGTGTGATTAGTGTTTGATTGACTATATAATTACTCCCTAATGTTATGATGTGTTTAAAATACTTATTTTGGTTGATATTTTGTTTTAGCTACAAATTAGAGGAACAAGAACCAAATTGAGCTAAAAACATATCCTTGGAGTTGTCCTATTAATTTTTAATATTATTGGGCTCTATGGAACAACAAGAAGATGAATTAGGGTGAATATGGGATAAAAATGAAAGAAATAAAGTTATTGGAACTTACGCGGCAATGGATAAGACATTGTAACTCACTGAAACTGTGTAGGACCCAAAGATATAGTTTTAGACTCTCCAACAACCTACAAGGCTGTATGTGGATTTAAATGGTTGTGTAAATGAGCCACAAAACCATACATGGTTTTGTAGCTCACTAGGACCATGTATGCTCACAATTTTGCAGAAAAGTTAGATATGTCAAAAAAGAGCTGGCCCGATTTTATCCCAAGTTGACAGAACCACAGGTGGGCCACAAGCCAACCATGGTTGGCTCAGCTAGATCATAAGTTGAGCTAGGGAGGGCCATAGGCCGGCTTGTGGCCCCACCTTTACTTCCAAAACAACGTCATTTTGGAAGTTTTTTCTTAAAAAACCTAACTCGCTCAAGGCCTGGTGGGCTATAGCCCGAGCCACAGGACAATCAGCCCATGGTTGGACCTGGCCAATGGTTGACCCATCTCGGCCCTCCGGGTCACAGGCCATAAGGTGGCCCGGCTTGACCTATTGATTTCTCTAGGAAAAATAATATATACGGTTACTTACACATTGGTGTAATTGATCGTGTGTCTTATTGAACCTTAATTTTTGCTATAAAGGTATACTTAAGCAATCAAAGGAAGGAGAGAAGAGATTAAGGATATGAAAGGGGGTAGATTTCTTATCTCTTTAAGAGCTATGAGAAGCCAACCTTCATCCTTTTAGTTCGAAGTGGATATTGAGGTCGACGAACACATTTGGACATTTCTTAATCTAGTAGTGTTGTTCTCACTCTCTTTTGTAATTGAATGTGTTATTCTTTATTTAATGTTTTGGAATTCGGGTATGAATGATTTAAACACTTCAAATAGATTATTTATGTATGAACCTATTACTAGAATCTAGATTGCAATACAAATTGTTGTAAATCCAATTCATCTGTGGTAAACTAATGGTTGTGCATCATTAGGGATTACATAACATAGGTTAACTGACTTGAGCTTATGTGGTTGTTGTCTAAATTAACCTATTTTCCTATTACATAATGTCATTATCAAACTAAATCTACAGAGTTTATTCTAGGTTGCCTAATAACTAAACCAAATTAAAGAGTTTGTTTTAATTAGATATATACTAAGGAAAAACTGGGGTTAACAAAGCTTGTTGTTAATCTATAATTAATAATTTCAAAGAGAGATACAGGAACAATATGAGGATTAGATATGCTCACTCGTGTGAAGGTTAAGATCAAATCAAAAACTGTATTGAAAACTTATTTGGCAATTTTATCACTTTTGTATTGTTTGATTTTATTTACCTTTATTAGTTTAGTTTTACTTTAATTTCTTAAGCAAATTCAATCAACCTCCCCCTGCCCCCCTCCCTAATCAAATTTTAACACGAACATATTCATTACAAAAACTAAACACACACTCTCTATGAATACGATCCTCATTCGTCACTCTTACAAATTTAGTTATGCAGAGTTGAATTTATTTTCTAGTATGTTCAATATGAATCAAGAATTTTGGAGCCATTATTGAGGAGTGAAGTGATTTAGTTTTTGATTTTGATTTTAATTAGTGTTTTTTATGTATATTTGTTTATAATTAGTTTTTATAGTCATTTCTTCATCTTTTCATATTTGTTAGTGTTTTTGTTGATAGTGACAAGATCTTATCAACAAGACCCCCAAAATTTGATTCTGAGATCGAAAGATCATTGTGAAGGGAGTGTGTCAATTTTAAATTATGTCAATGCTATTGGGGGAAATTTTATACACATATTCCCAATCCTATAACCCAAGTTGGAGAGATTAGCCAAACACAAGTTATAGAGGGAATATGTGGGAAAGTTACTTCACAGATAGGCCACAAGGTGCATAGCAATTCCTACATAGACCCCAAGCCTCTTATTCCAACTCAAGGACATGTACAGAAGATATAGCTAAGTCTCTTGCTACTGATGCTTTGTAATTCCATTAGGATGTAAAACAATTTCTATAAGAGACAAGATCTCAATTCTATGATACAAGATGTAGCATTAGAATTTAGAAAGCCAGATGAGTTAGATGGCGACGACTATCAATAGCTTAGAATCACAAAGTGGAGGAAAGTTGTCATCCCTACCTGAGGTAAATCCAATAAATGTTAGCACGGTGACCTTATCTAATGGTAAGAAGCTTGAGGATCTTAAGAGGACTACTCAAAACATGGTTAATAAAGAAGAAATTGAGAAGGAGTTTAAAGGAGGAATGGATATATCATCTAACTTAAATTTAAATGTTGAATCCATAAAGGGGTGTTCGGTTGATTAGAATCACCATTCCATTCTTGATCTATTCTTGGTAATAGGTTATTCCCTTGTTTGGTTAAATAAAACATACAAAATATATAATCCAAGGGTTTACTTATTCCTTGAGTTTAAGTAATAAGTAAACTCACCCTCACCCTCTCCCTATCTTTACTTATTCCAAGTAGGTTGAGAATAAAAATGAGGACTTATTGGCCAAAAATATCCTTAGGAAATCCACATAATTACTTAGTTATAATAACAATAATAATAATGATACGATGAAGATGATGTTGATGATGACATTGATGATGTTAGTGGGAACTAATGGATATTCTGGTCTTTTTGTTTGTTATTCCTTTTTCATTCTAAATTTACGTTTTCCAACCAAACATTGACGTTACATCAATATTGGAAATTCTTAGGAATAAAACAAAATAAATAATACATAATCTATTTTATTCCTAATATATTTTATTACTAACGAATCACCATTCCATTACTTATTTATTCTTACAGGTGAACCAAACGCCTTATACTTATTGTTAAGACTAACCCTTCTCCTTTTGCTAATAGGTCAACAAAATCAAACAAAGAGAAAAAGCATAAAGAGATATTAAAGACTTTTTGAAAGGGAGAAGTGAATAAACCTTTGCTAGCTACGATTAAGCAAGTTCTAAGAAAGAAAATTCCTTCAAATTGCAGGGATCCAGCAGAGATTAAAAGTCTAAAAATAGGGAAGACATTGAATATGAATGGTCATTGATTCAAGCCTTATCTTGAAGAATTTCAAATGGAAAATGTAGAAGTGGTGACACTTGAAGACCAAAATTTTGTTATATGCTAAGGAAAACATTGAGTTAAGCTAATGACAATAAACGAAGGCACTACTTAGGAGGCAACCCAATAGGAGTTTCTTCCTTTCTCTTTACACTTTCACATTTTTTGGTTTTATTGGATGCTCCATTTCTTACATTTAACGTTACATAAGGGACAATGTAAGCTCTAAGTGTGGGGGTAGGGCAATGTTTGTTTTAAGTTCTTTTTATATGTTTTAAAAAAACTCTCTCTTTTTTTATTACTTATAAGACTATATACTTATAATTAGAAAGTATAATTAACTAGAAAAATTCATGGAAACTTGGACATGTATATTCATTCTTTTGATTGGTCAACATACATTTTCTTTAGAAGATTAATGACTAGTGGATAGATATAAGCTAATGAGATTTTAAGCCTTTTTAGATTGATATGGACTTTTGTTCATGTGTGGCCTTCATAACATGTACATCCTAAATTTTCCTTGATTTTTTATTTGAGACCACATTTTTATCGCATTCATTAACATAAAAATGATATAGGTTTCTTTACAAGCTACATTAGACAAATAGCCTACCTAATAATATGATTTTTCCTTTTGTTAAGCCCCTTTGAGCTTTATTAATCTCTCTTTTTATGCTAACCATATTAAAATCCTTTAACCTAACCAAGTGTCTTGCCTAAGACTTAAAGCTAGGGGAGCATTTGTGATTGTTGATGTTTGTGGATTCACACGAGCATAAGTATAGGGGTATGCATATATGCGAGTTAGTTATAATTGATGGAATGTGATTTTTACCTCTTTTGATGTTGTTTCTTTCAATTCTTATTTTTTATTAAAAAAGAAAAAGAAAAGAGAAAAAAAATAAACAAGGAGAATAAAATAAAAGAATTCATCAAGGAGGAGAATCATTTGTTTTGCAAAAGAATTTATGTTAGAATTTCCTTTTAAAGTTGTATGAAATATGTAAATTGGTTGGATGCAATTAAGGGAGAAGTTGTTATGAAAGGTCACTCTTTTACAATGTATTGTTCATCATCAATTTGTATGAGTGATTCCTTCTAATTCCTTGTGCTTTATATGATTTGTAGTATGGAGGCTTGAATCTAATTCATGAAAAAGAGTTTTTGCATTCATTGTAGCTGATGGGACCCAATTTTGAGTGCAAAAATTGATACTCCATTTAGTGTATTTCCTGCTTCAGTAGTTTTGATGGCTTTTGAATTACATTATTCAAATACTTCTCACCTTAACCATTGGCCCCATTACAACCTTGACAAGTCCTTTGATTCGTGATTATGCATGTGAACCTTTAGTGTTGGAGAACTGAAATGATATGCAAAGTCATGAAAGTCTTGATCATGAATGTTGTTTAAGTGTACCTATAGATTTATCTTTTATTTAAAACAAAAAATCAAGATCTACACCTAGATTGCTCAATTTTTGAAGGGAGTGGTTGTTGATTGATTATGAATAAAAGTGTTGAAGGTTTAGTTCTTGCTATAGTTTTGAAAGTTATTTCTCTTTTCTTTTCCTGAATATTATTCTTAGGAAATATAGCCAAAAAGAAAGTATTTGGATTTTGTTTTTGATGTTGTTTTATCCTAGGACGGTCAAAAACTAGGTGTAATGAAACTTGGTAAGTGTCTGATTGACTATATAATTACTCCTAATGCTTAGTGATTAATGTTATAATATGGTTAAGATAATTATTTTGGTTCTTTTTTTTAGGTACAAGTTAGAGGAACAAGAACAAAATTAAACTAGAAACATATCCTTGTAACTATCCTATTGATGTTCAATCTTAGTTACCTTTATGGAATAAGAAGGAGATGAATTAGGGTGAAGATGGGAAAAAAATGAAAGAAATAAAGTTACTACAACTTACATGGCCTTGTGTAAGATCGTGTAACTCCCTCAAAGCGTGTAAGACCATAAAGATATAGTTTCAGACTCTCTTTCCACCAATACGGCCATATGTGGATTTACACAACCATGTAAGTTAGTCGTGTAGCTCATCAATATTATGTATGTTTGTGATTTTGGGGAAAATGAAACGTATGGTCACATACATGCTTGTTTAGCTGACCATGTGTCTTATAGAACTTTAATTTTTACTATAAAAGGACATTTAAATGATAGAGGAAGGAGAGAGGAGTTTAAAGACACAAAAGGGATCAGATTTCTTACCTTTTTGAGAGCTATAAGAAGTTAACCTTCATCATTTTGGATCCCCTCTTTAGGCATTTCTTAATCTAGTAGTGTTGTTCTCACTGCGTTTTGGAATTGATTGGGTTATTCCTTGTTTAATGTTTTAGGATTCATGTATACCTGATTTAAACACTTTAAATAGATGATTTATATATAAACCCATCGTTAGAATCTATATTACAATACGTAATCATTGTAACTCTAATTCACTTGTAGTAAATTAATGGTTGCGCATCATTAGGGATAATATAGCATAGGTTAAATAACCTAAGCTTGTATGGTTGTTGCCTAGATTAACTTGTTTTGCTATTGCATAATATAGTTGTCAAACTAAATCAAGAGAGCTTATTCAATGTTGTCTAATAACTAGACCTAATTAAAGAGTTTGTTTTAATTAGATATAACCTATAGGAAATTGTGTTTAATAGAGCTTATTGTTAATCTATGATTAATAGTTTCAAATAGAGGTAAAAGAACAATATGAGAATTAGTTATGCTCATTTGAGTGAAGGTTAAGATTAAACCCAGAATTAGATTTAAAACTCATTTATCAATTTTATCACTTTTGTACTGTTTGATTTGATTTACCTTCACTTTTTAGTTTTACTTTATTTGCTTATTCAAATTCAACTAACCCTTACTGAAGCACCCCACTCCCATTTGACGCGTACCCGTACACCCTTCTGCTGTACATGCACATGCCTGACAGAAATGACATGCTATCTTATGCACTTTCAATATATTGCATGACATAATAATTAAAATCATAAATCACATAATATATAAAATCCAAAATGTCCTCATTTCATTTCATAAACTTGAATTTACAATGTAGCATTAATTCCATCATCCATATTTATGTAATATCAACCTATTAGAGTCCACATCTCTGTCTACAAATTATGCTACATATATGAGGAATTAACAAAAATTAATATTAATCCTTCAGTCCTAGCTGACCAACCTTTAAGCCATAACTTCTATCCAAATGTTGTACAAGATCACTTCTAAGCAGTCTTAGAAGCTAAGTTGTCGCTCTCTCGAACCTGAAATGTCAACTTTGCAATTTGATTGAGTATTGCGAACTTAGTTGAGTAACCATCGTCGATGGTTTACTTTTGTCATGCAACACAACAATTCATGTTATCATATAATTCACATCATCTCAATTATCATCATGTAATATCACAAAACACATTAAGCACAATTATTACATTTCAAAATCCATACAAGTCATCATTAAGCTTTCACATTTTTATACAATCAAAGTCTTCAAAACATTGCAATTGTTCAATGTATTCATTTCATATGTGTATGCAATGTTTATGAGATTCAAATTCCGTTATTACATTGTTGTGATCGAGTGCCTTTTTCACTGTCTCGTATCTATTATGGATACTAAGCTCTTTCATATTGTCCCTTATCCGTTGGGGTTACAGGGCTTATTTTACATTTTGAGCTATAGGCTCTTACCACAGATGTCTAACCTCTAAGCTCTTTTTCACTGGCGACGTTAGTTGCAACTTCCTTTATATTTCATGCATTCATGTAATAAAATGCATTACATAATTCAATCATCATATTCAGCCCATTGCATTCGCATTCACTTTCCAATTCACATTCATCATCGAACTTTTAGTCTGGCATTCATCATATAAGTTGAGAACATATTTAGTCAATCACATTCACATTCAAGGAACACTTCCAATGTGTTATTCATGTATCAAATGCCTCAGACATTTTATGTTCGAAAATCAGTACACATACATCATATACCAATTCACATTCACATTCAAAGAACACTTTCAATGTGTTATTCATGCATCAAACGCCTTAAACATTTTATATTCGGAAATCAGTACACATACATCACATACCAATTCAATTCGAAATTAAACAAACAATCAAGGTTAGACCATCTTAGGTTACTCACAAATGCTCCCTTTAGCTTATTACCTTGAAGTCCCGATAATGTCTGGAAGCGGTCGCTCAACGTGCTCTTCTATATGCAATCACATATATTTTTACATTCAGATGAATAAGCATATTTATAAATGTATGATGTATTATACATGTTCAATGAAAAATTCTCGGGTATGTTTCTTTAATACACTTGATCACTTTCAATTGATCACTCATATATATACCACTCTTTTTCCTAGGATTATACATAGACAATTTCCTAGTTCTCATGCAATCATTCCCAATTCATCACTTGCACACTTTGAATCACATTACATTCATGAGAACATCTTTATAACATTATCAAATCATATTTTACATTTAACCTTGAACATTTCCATGATCAAAAAGCTTTTTATAATACACACACAATTGGTACTTAATATCTGAAATTTTAGCAAGCTAAATCTATATATTCACCAAAATTTTCTAGCAACATATACTCATACGTTCACCCAATTCTCATTTATAAATACCCTATGTTCTTCAATGCTCATTCATCCATACCTTATACATATTTCTCATGTTCTTAAGATGATGTTTGCACTAAAAGAACTCATTTATTCCTTAAAAAAATCAAAATTTCCAGATTTGAACTCATCCTTGTCAAAACAGTTCATTTTTTTATATATGTTATAACTTCAATTAACTACATAAACTTATAAAGATATCTTCTGGCCAAACTATTTCACAGAAGTATTAATAAGACAACAACAATCATTTTTCATGTTTTATATTTGACCAATTTGAGCTCTAAAGTCCCCAAAAATAAGGAAATAATATAAGGTTCCTGCATAGGGGTCTGCAACGGGCAGTATTAGGAAAACAAGCATAACTCAAGCTCTGGTCACTATTTTATCAAGACACTTTCATAAAGGTCAAGCTAAGACCTATATATACAACTTTTATTCTTTTAGTTTCTTAAAATTCATGCCCTAAAGATATGGAAAATAGTAGAAAGATGAAGATGAAATTGAAACCAAAATTTCGGCCTACAACTCTGATTTTCAAGAATTTTTTTAGAGACAGATTTTCGGATCGGTTTTGTATGACCATTATGACCTAGAACATGAGGTATTTAGGCAATACCTTCTTCTAATAAAATGTTCCACAATGTCTTGAGTTTCTAATGACATCAAATTCATACATTTTGGTTCAGTATTATGCAAGTTATAACCAAAATACTATAGACTATTCTCATACCACAACATCACACAGTTCTCAACTTCAAGCCAACTTTCAAGACCCTTACGGATAGAATTCAAACTCAATTCCTCCACAAAAATTATATCCATATGTCTCTATTTAATCTAGATCAAAATCCATCTAATTTAGATATCTACAGATCAAGATATGGCCAAAATACAAATGCATGTTTAGTAAAAACACTCTATATAAGATATTCCAGCACCCTTCATTGCCAAAATTCTATTATTTCTCTATCATTTCAAGCTAATGATTCAGTTATACCTCCATTTTCAGTTCAATATTCTCTATTCACAAGTCAAAAATTCGCGAATGATCACAATTCAAAAATAAAAACAGAATCTAGTTCCATACTGTTCTATCTTACATTTTATGCACTTCACTAATCTCCATTTAACTCCTACTATCACAATCCTTTATCACACTTTCTGCACATTTTTGTTTTTCTTCTATCACCGAAACTCTTCTTCCTAAAACACCACTCACTCATGCATTAAGCCAAAAGCATGAAAACATCATCATCTCTTTATCATTTATCATTATTATTGCCATACAAATGAAAGTACAACTTACTTGATATTCAGAAAAAATTCTAGAAGTGGAGAGAGCAAATAAGAGATTTCGGTGGATAGAGAAATGTAACACCCCACTCACGCAAGACCCGAACCCGACATCGTCGATGATACACAAGTCCGTGCCCTGCAAGGTTGGTGTGCTAAAACACTCACTCATTCAATTCTCAGTACATTCTTTTTATCTTGAATACTCTCAACTATAAATCTTAGTATGCGGAAATCAATTATTAAACATGGCCCACTTTCATTCAGAACGTTTTCAATCACAAACTCTTTACAGTACCACATAAATCATTTATACAATAGTTTCATAATACACAATTTTATACAAGATAAAAAAGACACAACTGTAGATTCCAACTGATCCCGACCTCTATCCTTCACTTATGCTGTAGGTATACTCCCGTTGGCCTAACGGGGTATTCTTCTGATCCTGAAAAATAAT
>JAOSBN010114465.1:0-10326 GCA_027563595.1 Erythroxylum suave
TGCCGTGTAGATCGAGTTGGCAAGAGAAGTCATGGCTCACAGGTCGGTCAGCTGGCACTTTTTGAGGGATGACCTAGCTAGGGTTTCTTGTATTTTTGATTTCCTTTTTGGAGTAATGTACAGACAATGAAAAACAGACAGTGATGTATATTACTACTTTTAATGTTATGAAATGGGAATGAAAAGAAATTATGGTTTCAAAAATTTAGTGATTTACTTATTGACGCTTTATGATTATTGATGCCATATGAAGTGTTAGTATTTGTTCGTAGCGCACCCTTATCGTAGGATATATATCGAGATGACCTATGGACGTCTCGGTGTGTACTCTACGGTGAGGGGGTGCTACACACACACTTTGCACAATGCAATCTAATATTATCTAGGATATGCAAAAATCATATACAAAAGAAAAAACACATATTATCTCCCCACACTTGAACAATACATTGTCCTCAATGTGAGAAGGAGCACACACATCACATAAACGAAAAGAAAGGACAAGAATTAAAATAACACGAAACAAATTGAAAATGAAAATAAAAACAGAAATAGAAAGGAACAACCTATAACTAGAGGCTAGTTTGGGAAAGGAAACTAAAAAGAAACAACTGGGTTAGAAATAAATCCTACAGAGACTAAGGTGGTGATGATGTTGTCTTAAGAGTCTGCATGAATCTCTAATGGTTTATTGAAATTAAAACTATCACTAAAATTTTTAAACAAAATCTAAATATTTACTAATTTACGATCTTTAGCTTGATCTTTCATCCAAGAAGGCATTTTTAATTAGTGAGAGATAAGAAAATCACTTCCTTATCTTTGGGAAGTGCTCCTCTAAAATACAGCTTGCACCGACGCCCATTGACCTTAAAAGTATCCTTATTAGCATTTTTCAATTTGAGCACTCCATTATCAAAAACTTGAATAACTGTAAAAGGTCCACTCCTTTTAGACTTCAACTTCCCTGGAAATAGCCTCAACCAGGAGTTATATAATAGAATAGTGTCTCCTACTCTGAATTCCTTTTGTTTGAGGCGAGCGTTGTGCCATTTCTTAACCTTTTCCTTGTAAAGTTTGGCATTTTCATAAGCACTAAAACGAAATTCTTCAAGTTTGTCTAATCAGAGAAGTCATTTTTCACCGGTTTGCTTCCAATCAAAGTTTAATAGTTTGATCGCCCAATTCGCTCAGTGTTTTAGTTCGACCGACAGATGACATGCTTTCCTTTACATAAGTCTGTATGAAGTTGTTCCAATGGGCATCTTAAAAGCTATCCTATGTGCTCATAAAGCATCATCCAGCTTTGCTGCCCAATCCTTTTGAGAGTTGTTCACTGTCTTTTCCAGAATTAGAGCTCTCGATTAACGAATTCCACTTGGCCACTAGTTTGTAGATGGTAAGGTGTAGTAACTCTATGGTGTACTCCACATCATTTTACGGGGCATCAAAAGATCTGTTGCAAAAATATGCACCTCCATCATTTATTATTGTACGTGGCACTCCAAACCGGTTAAATAGTTGTTTAATGAACTTTTACACCACCTTCCCATCATTGGTCGGAGATGCTATCACTTCGGCCCATCGTGAGACATAATCGACCCCCACTAGAGTGTACATATTCCCAAACTTGGGAATGAATCCATTAAGTCAATGCCCCAGACATCGAAGACCTCTACCTGTTCAATTTTGGATAAAG
This sequence comes from Erythroxylum suave, assembly GCA_027563595.1. Classification (NCBI taxonomy): domain Eukaryota; kingdom Viridiplantae; phylum Streptophyta; class Magnoliopsida; order Malpighiales; family Erythroxylaceae; genus Erythroxylum; species Erythroxylum suave. The sequence continues at coordinate 1,700 of JAOSBN010114465.1, forward strand.
GCATCTCATCCCTCTTGGAGATGTTACCTATCCTCTGGCATCGATAGCATTATGCCACATAGTTCTATATGTCCTTAAACAACTGCAGCCAATAAAATCCACTCTCTAATATCCGAGCCACCATTTTGTTGGCTACATAATGCCCAGCATACTACCCTTCATGACATTGTTTAAGGATGTCTAACATTTCCTCATCTAGAACACAACAACGCATTAACTCATCTGCACAAGCTTTATATAAGATCAGTTCATCCCATATATTACGATTACAATCATGTAAGAAATTCTTTCGTTGTAGGTAAGAGAGATCTGAGAGAAGTTTACCACTGGCCACATAATTAGCAATATCTACAAACCACAGTGTAGTCAAGCTCTCGAGTAGCATAAGAGTTTCATCGAGGAAATTCTCATTAATATCATTGCTTAGCTTGCATTCCCCTCCCTCAAGTCTAGATAAGTGGTTAGCTACCACATTTTCAGCTCCCTTTTTACCTCTCACTTCTAAATCAAATTCTTGCAAAAACAACACCCATCAAATTAACCTGGATTTTGCATCTTTCTTATTGAAAAGGTATTTGAATGTCGTGTGGTTGATGAATACAATCACCTTTGATCCCAAAAGTTATTGTCAAAACTTATCACACACATACATTACTGCGAGTAATTCCTTTTCTTTAGTGGTGTAATTCAGTTGGGGTCCTGTAAGAGTCTTACTGGCATAGTAAATTGCATGTAGCTTCTTGTCTTTCTATTGACCCAAAGCACAACCTATGGGTTGATCACTTGCATTGTACATCATTTCGAATGACAGCGTCCAGTCTGGTGGTGATAAAATTGGTATTGATATTAATCCCTCCTTTAAAGTACTGAATGCATACATAAACTTATCGTCAAACACGAAGGGTGTATCCTTGACTAAGAGGTTTGTTAAAGGTCTTGCAATTTAGTAAAAATTGTTGATGAAGCTACGATAGAACCTAGCATGACCTAAGAATCCTTGCACACCTTTTACATTAATTGGTGGTAGAAGCTTCTCTATTACCTCTGTCTTTGCTCTGTCGACTTCAAACCTTTTATGTGAGATTTTATGCCCTAGCACTATCCCTTCTTGTACCATAAAATGGCATTTCTCCCCAATTCAGCACCAAATATGATTCTTCACACCGTTGAAGAATTCTATCTTAAGTAGTTATCACATGTCAAAATAGTCTCCAAAGACTGAAAAATCATTCATGAATACCTCCATTATGTCTTCTATCATGTTCGCAAAAATTGACATCATGCATTTATAAAATGTGACTGGAGCATTGTAAAGTTTGAAAGGCATCCGTCTGTATGCAAACGTTACATAAGGGCAAGTCAATGTGGTTTTCTCCTGATCATCAAGGTAGATAAAAATCTGATTGTAACCTGAGTATCCATCTAAGAAGCAATAGAATGAATGGCCAGCTACCCTTTCTATCATCTGGTCTATGAATGGGAGAGGAAAGTGATCTTTCTTAGTCATTGAGTTGAGATTTCGATAATCTATACACACTCTCCACCCTGTGACTGTTCTTGTCAAAATTACTTCTCCACTTTCACTCTCTATCAAGGCCATTCCTCCCTTTTTAGGCATGCATTGCACTGTTCTGACCCATTTACTATCAAAAATGGGATAAATTATCCCTGCATCTAGGAGTTTGATGATTTCCTTCTTGACTACCTCCTTCATGTTAGGATTCAGCCTCCGTTAACGCTCCCTCACCGTTCTACATCCTTCTCCTTTAAGTTTATTCGATGCATGTAGACATTCGGGCTTATTCCTCGACTGTTAGCAATCTGCCATCTGATGGCTTTTATCCGCCTCTTAACAACTTCCACCGCCCTATTTTCTTATTTCTCACACAATTGGTTAGAAATTATTATTGGTAAAGTTTGACCTTCACCAAGAAGGTATATCTAAGGTGTGTAAGGAAAGGCTTAAACTCTAATGTCGGAGGCTTCTCTCAAGATGGTGGTATGGGTGCTTTGGTCTGAACTAAATTGGCTTGATGTAGTGGAATATTTGTCCCCTCCATCTCATCATCTTCTTTAGATTTAGGATTCTGGTGTTCATTATCATCCTCTACTTCTAAGGAATTCACCTCTGCAATACAACTCTCAATTTGTTATTGCAAATTTTTATCCAATATTTCAACTTTCACGCATGCACTGCTCGTTATTGGATTCTTTAAGGCCTTATTGATATTGAGTTCAACCTAATCTTTTCCTATTCGCAATGTCAATTTACCTTCATGGACATCAATTATAGCCTTGTCGATGTCTATAAATGGTTTATCTAAGATCTGTGGGAAGTTCTTATCTTCTTCAAAATCAAGAACCATAAAATCTACTGGAATAATGAACTTATCTACTCACATCAGAACATCTTCCACGACTCCTAATGGCCTTTTAATGGATTGATTAGCCAACTGAATCAACATTGATGTGGGCTTGACCTGTCCCAATCCTAACTTTCTGAATATTGACAAAGACATCAGATTAATGCTAGCTCCTAAATTACACAAACACTTCGTAAATTCTAATTCACCAACCACACAAGATATTGTGAAATTTCATGGATCTTTCAACTTCAAAGCCATTTGACTGGTGACTATTAAGCTACAAGTACTAGTTAGGGCAACCATTTGATTATCGTCCCAAGTATGCTTCTTTGATAACATGTTCTTCCAAAAATTTACGTATTTTGGGATATGTTCTAATGCCTCAACAAACGAGAGATTTATCTGTAGCGTCCTTAGCTTCTCAACGAACTTTGCAAATTGTTCATCTAACTCCTTCTATTGCAATTATTGAGGGAAAGAGATCTTACGTTGATATGGTAGAGGTGCAACATAAGGAGGATATTCACTCGCATTTGCTTCTTTCCTCCTTTCTTGATTCTTCTCAACTAGTTTAACAGGCTCCTCTATTATTATTATGGGTGGTTCAATTTCTTTCCCAGTTCAAAGTGTGATAGCCTTTAATTGCTCCCTTGATTTTTTTCCTGAAGTGTTAGGAATATTTTCAAAATTCTACATAGAAAAGGCATTTATCAGTTGACTCACTTGGGATTCTAAAGTATGAATGGAAGACATATGGCTCCTAGTTACTTGCTCAAATTTATCTTCTAGCTTCTTATGTGCATCATCTTAAGTCCCAAGCTTATCTAGAATTCTGCCTAACTTGGCTTCCAATGAACTTACTTTATCCTACTGGAAGCTCGATTGCCTCTAAGGCCTAAACTGCCCTCTATTATTACTGTTTGATCAGGAGAAGATTGGGTGATTCTTCCACCAGGGTTGTATGTGTTAAAGTAGGAATTATTACCCCCTCCTTATCCAAATTGAGCCCCTATGTAGTTGACTTACTCCAGGTTATCTTCCCTCATCAGGTAGCAATCCATTATATCATGATCCAATTGGCCGCATAACTAACTCTTCAATTGTATGGCCTTTATTGGAGCTGAGGATGACACCTTCATATTGTTGAGTTTCCACGTTAAGTTGTCAATCTTAGCTTGCATTTCCATCATTTGATTGACTACGACAACTCCCTTCTGCTCTCTAAAGGTAGTAGGTTGCCTACTACTCTCACTCGCCTACAGGCAGCTGTTACTGGCCATCTCTTTTATCAAATCCTCTGCTTCATTAACCTTCTTCCTTATTAAAGATCCTCCTGACACCGCATCAATGGTGCCTCTACTTTGTTGGTTCACTCCAATGTAGAATGTCTGCAGCAGGAATTCCTTAGGTAAATTGTGATGTGGGGAGCCCTTATGCAGGTCCTTGTAATGCTCCCACGCTTTGTAAATGGACTCCCCGTTTCCTTGTTGGAAATTAGTAATTTCCTTTATTATCTTTATGGTCTTCGTCAACAGGAAGTATTTATCCAAAAAGGCACGCACCAGCTACTCCCACATCGTAATGTTAGTGGGGCTTAGTGAATGATACCAAGCCTTCACTCTATCTCTAAGCTTGAAGGGAAACAACCTAATTCGAACTGCGTCTTCCGATATTTGGTGATACCAAAAGGTATCGTAGATCTCTTAAAAACTCACAATGTGTGTGTTCTAATCTTCATTCGCCAGTCCTTAAAATTGGACATTCTACTGAAGCATGTTCAAGAGGGTAGGCTTGATTTAAAATGAGATCGCTTAAGCAAATGGTCTAGCCACTCCTTGGTTTGCTAGGTTAAACCCTGGCCTCATAAAGTCTATAATGGTCCTCTGTTGTTGCCTCCCAAGGTTAACTTCTTGATCCACATTTCTCTGAAATTGCTTGGCTATTTTGATTTCTAAATCTCTACTTTTTCCTCTCGTCGAGCTTTCCTAAGGGTTCGTTCTAAGCGTTTTATATCTAAATCTATCATCTTTGTTGCATGATTCAAACCCCTCATGACTCTTGTGCTTATACAAGAGCACGATTCATAAAATAACTGAACGAAAAATGAAAACAAAAACTACAACTGTTCTAATTCCTTAAACTATAGAACTAAATTATCTTCCTCGACAATGGTGCTAAAAACTTGTTCACTCAAGGTTACACATGCTAAGTTTTACTATTTATAACCTTGATAATTACCGCAAGTGCACGAGTCATTTGCGCAGTGCCTAGGGTGTTGATCTCATGAGGAAGGGAAACTATTCATAAAATCTAATGTTGTCCTAAACTACAATAATCCTAAACAAATAACTAATGCAAAAATTAAATCAATCAACCATCAAATATGAGAATTGAAAGTGCCAAAAGTCATAAAATAGCAAACTCACATACGATCCAAAAAGCAACCTAGAAAAAACTAGGTACGAGAAAGAAGGATTTAATTTAAAACTAAAAAAATCTAACTAATTATGTAATTTCCGACTTAACTAGTCTAGACGGTCCTAGGGTGAATACTCTCTCTTAAGTTATAATTCTTATGCCTAATTGATAATCCCTAATTCAAATTATGGGAATTGCGATCTCCCAATCGGTAATTAGTCAAAAACTTAAATTAGTTCTAAAATTGTCTATCAACTTACAGGGAATCTATGCTCGATCTCTCATTACACAACTCTACCATTTTGATTTAACTCTCTACCTATCAATTCACCTAACTCTCGTTAGCCCAAATCGATAATTTTTACCCAGTTTACCTCTCAGTTTATTTCTAAGTTATGAAGAACCAAAATTGAACCACAATTAAATCGAAAGAAAACATAATCAAATAAATTTTATTAATCTCAAGAACTAAAACCCAAAGTTGAGTATAGACAGCACATCAATACTCAATAAGAATATTTCCAATATATATCCAAATTTCATACATCAGTGAAATCAAAATAAAAATAAGAAATACTATCAGAATGGATCTCAAAGGTAGCGAATGTAAGAAACTGCCAATTCTGGGAAGTACTTCACCTTAAACTTATCTTCGTGTCTCTCTTCCCTCGTCTCCTTCCTCAATCGCTTGATCTCTCTAGGTTTCTCTCAGATTTTTGCAGAATAACACTCTTTTGCATAACTCGCTAGGCTCTCCATAGATTGCTATTGGTTGTCATGTAATGTTTTATTTACTCTGTGGAAGCTATAGGTCAAAGTCAGGGTTGAAAAAGTCAGAAAAATCACTCAAAATTTGAGTTTTCGTGTCAGCTCGACGCAGGGCACGATCATAACCCTCATGTCATGATCGTGGGTAGTGCTTTAACCTTTCTCTCATGATCATGGCCCAATGTGCATGATCGTGGCCTGACTTGACACTCTCTGCCACGATCATGGCCTAATGTGCACGATCATGGCCTGACTGCTGCTGGCTCTTCCTTCTCTATCACGATCGTGGCCAATGTGCATGATCATGGCCTATATCCTTTGGCCCGAAACTCTTCAAATCTTCACCGTTCTTCCCTGTTTATCCTTCAACACTAGCATATACATCAAGGTACCTCAAAAAGATAACAATTAAGCTCAAAGATTCAAACTAACCCATAAAAACACTTAAACATACAAACTAACATAATTAAACCCTAAATGCACACTCAACACTCAAATCACACTAATTATAAAACAAATCACACCTTAACACATCATTCAAAAGATAACTACCATCAATAATTGAATTAGTGCCAACTTACGATATTATCTCCTTATAAATGTACCTAATTAGCACTTTCTCGCTATTGTCCATAGTTATCTGTAATCTTGAACATTCCTTCACCATAATGCTTAACCTCAGTATAGCTTCTTCACAGATAAAGATGTGTGTACTTTTGGAATCCACTAATACCCACATTAATTACCTAGTCATTATAGCTTGTAATTGCATGGTTTAGAAGTTCTAAATTCCACTTATGGCATGCAAGGAAATTTTGGGATCCCCCATAGTTTCTTCCTTTTATGTGCTATTTGAATCTAGTACTTATATCTAGAGAAGCTTTTTATGCTTATGCCCTATAATGTTCGTATCAACTAAAACACATCCATTTGACTCTTATTATATACTTTTATGCTTGAGAAAGTTGCTTGAAAAAAATAGTGATGGTTTATAGCTCAAATTATTGGCCAAAAAAATAGATGACTTCCCTCTTCCATTCACCATATTATTATTTTGATTGTCAATTAAGACAACACTATTTTTTGATTTTGGAGCTATCCACCCAACTGAAATTATAGAGCTATCTAATTACAAACACTATAACTCTTAAATTTTTTGGTTTTTATATCTCCACCTTAATCCTAAGGCTCTTCACCAATCTTATGGTGAATAAATTCACTTATTAATGAGATTTCAAATTGAAGGTCCTTGTTGGAAAAGACTAGAATGGCACTCTGGTTCTCCTTGCTTCACTTGACAAAGCCTTAACTAGGCTTCTTCCACAAGATGGAAAACTACTAATCCCACCATATCTCCTTTAAGAGTATTTTTTATTCCTAAAGAACTATTTAAACCTTCTCAATTAAACCAACAGGTGCTCTAACCCATCAAAGGATGGAAATCCAAGTTTGATATACTGTAACACCAGTTGTCCCCAGGTTTGTTCTTATGTCTACTTCTTTGAATAGTTGTGGTTGCCTTGATCATTATTCCTAGAATCATAGAAATAGCTCTTTCCTAACTCTTTCCTAGATTCCTAGATATGACATATGAGCTTCTCCATTTACTCTTATGATGACTTTTTTTCCTTATTGTCAGATTAGCATCTAAGCATCATGCTTGCTCTTCAAATTCTAAAAGTCACCCATGACATCATGCTTTGATTCCACATTGATATGTGACCTAATATAGGATTTAGTCATAGGTCGAGACACGACAAAGTCTACTTCCTTTTCTTTAGTTATGCTCTTCCCTATTTTGGATGAACTTATACATCAAGTAAGAAATTGACTCATCCTAAATAGAGCCTTAACATCACATTAGTTTATATATATATAACACTTTGTTTAATTCTTGTTAGCCTCTTAAATAGGTTTGAATTAACAAACATTAATCTTAATTAAGATTTTTAATTAGGTATTCAAAAACATAAACATTATTAAAATTGAAACTTAATAATATAAAGATACTAAACAAAATATAATAAAATCAAGTTTAAATCTTAATTTTCCTATTTGCAGCCTTTGCCATATTAATTTCATCAACCACCACTTTTCTTGCTTCTTGAATAAATATGCCCATCAAAGCATGCTTAACACTTCATGACCAAGGACAAGGCTTTAAGAAAGCATCAATTTTCGAAATGGATATGATTGAGAAAAGGTTTCATAATTGCTTTTGGATAAGCCATTGATGGAAAGGATATTTCTTCAGCTTTGACCTTGTTAAATGCCATTACAAATCTTATTGATAATGCTATTCTCCTATATATTGTATTTTTTTTATTTCATAGGAAGCAAGAGATTGGGGATTGGAATTAGGATGGTGGAATCGAAATTAATGATATTTGAGATGGAAATTTTGATTTTGACTTGTGAATACTAATTCTCTTTCTAATAATTATTTTATATATGATCAATAAATGAGTGATATTGTTATTTCTTCATATAGCAAGGACTAAACAATAGGAGATTAGTCAGTGACATGATTATTTTAATATAATGAAATGCTAATATCTTATTTTATAGTTATATTATGCGGCACCCATTTTTGGTGAACAAATTGGAACTTATATGAAGCCAATATAGACTACAACAAGATTTGTAAGAAAGATTGATTGGCTTCTTTTTTGTTTTTATGATTATCATAGACACAACAAAGAAGTGATATGATTATAAATGTTCACGCTTTGAGAAATTTGGCTATCACCCTCGTTGAAACTTAACTATATTCTTGTTCATTGTCTTCTTAGACTTTTTTCTTATGACCAAAATCTACAAAAGAAGACCTCTCGATAACTTTGCTTACCATAACAAAAAAGGAGCTCCACCTAAGAATAAGAAGATGGTTGCAATTTTAAACAAATGTTGTTCTTAAAAAGCAACCATTGCTAAAGATGCTCAAGTGTTGCTCGACTTGGAGATGTTAGACATGATAATAATCTATATACGTTTCCACTATAGAAAAATGAAAATGTGGAATTTTATTACATACCTCCTGGCATTGATGTTGAGAGATTTTGGATAGATATGATT
>JAOSBN010114466.1:0-10326 GCA_027563595.1 Erythroxylum suave
TATTCTATTCTGATACAAATAATGTTAGATTACTCTTTAATTTGAATAGTTAAAGATTGTTTGCGATATGACTTGATTCGGTGGATGTGAATGCTAGATGATTGTTAGAAACAGTCGTCCGATTATATCTTGTTTAGTTATTCCCCACAAAGCTATATGCTTAGCATGGTGGTTTTACCTTTGTGTAGGTTCTGATAAGAAGATTTAAGGCCAAGACAGCTGTAGTGGCCAATAAAGGACTTGATATGCTTGGAAGATGTTTTGTTTGAGTTGTTTTTGAGTTGTAACTAATAATATGAGACATTTTGAATTTTGTGTAAATGGTTTGTAATAACTATAATACATGATGGATTTGGATTTAAGGCACGTATATGATAAGGACAATGTGTATATTAAGCTTTTTATATAACACAACTTATGTAATGTGAAGTATGTTGCATTGTTTTCTTTCAAGTGTTGGAATATTTTGGTATATGTTAGGTATGTTTTATGTGGCATCTTTATATCCTTCTAGGGGGTATATGTGTGTTACTTGTTATGAGTGGCCATCCAAACTAAGTGTTTTCCCCACTAAGCTTTCAAGCTTAGAACAGTTGTTAATCCGTTTAAGTCCAAGTAATAATAGTAAGGAACATGGATTATTTGGAAGGACCAAGACAAACCATTATACGTATATGTTCTTTTGGAATGTATCTTTTTAGTTAAAGATGATGTATATGTAATGAAGGAAATTGTAATGTTTCTTTTGGATTATCATATAGATGTAAAGATGTAATACTACTCTTAAATGAAAATGATAAGTGATATAAAATTCTATAATATGTATATGTACATTATCAAATATACAAATTTGTGATGACAATCCCTACAAATGAGCAAAAATGTATACCATGAATGTATTTACAAGAGTTTGGTTTCCATGTATATAGGTGGTTTAGGTTTCATATAAGAAGTGTTACATTTTGTGGTATCAAAGTCAGTTTTCGAACTTGGGACCTATAGGCTATGCGCCCAGCTACTAGAGAAAGATGTCAAGGGTAGTCTATAACATCCAATACTAGTATAGGCTCTTTTGCTAGATAGGGAGATGGAACACCAGAGTACCCACGTTGTACCAGGAGACATTAGGGCACATGCAAGTGGTTGAATAGGGCTTGTTTTAAATGTGAGTGTATTGATCATCTGATGGCTAATTATCTATAAGGCTTTGGATAGAGTTTTCTTGAAAGTTTCTCCCTAGAGAAAGTTGTTAAGATTCAGGAAAAAAGGAAAGCTTAGTTTGAGATTTATAAATCCATATGAAATCCTTGAAAGGATTGGACCAGTGCCATATAAGTTAGCTCTTCCTATGGAACTATTCAAGTTGCAAGATGTATTCTATGTCTCAAGGCTATGGAGATACCAATTAGATGATTCATACATATTATCAGTACAAGAGATAGAGGTCCAACCAGACTTCTCATATGATGAAAAGCCAAAGAAAATCTTGGCTAGTGAAGTGAGACAGTTAATGAATAAGCAAATTCCTTTTGTAAAGGTGCTCTGACAACATCATGGCATTGAATAGGCAACTTGGGAACCCAAATTGATGATGAGAACTCATATCTACAACTATTCAATATAGGTATGAATTTCGAGGATGAAATTCTTTTTAAGCGGTACAAAAATGTAAGGACCCAATATATACCCTAGAAGCATTATAGCATATCTAGGGTGTATTAAGAAGTGAACATAAAGAATTAGGTGCATCTAAGCATAGTTAGCAACATAATGGTAACTAAGTAAAAAGACAGGGGTAAATTGATCACTTGTCAATTTCAACATGGAAATGCATAATTATATGTAAAATATGGACTAGAATGAAATCAGTTGATGAAATTATATGCCAATGTGGGAATTAGAGAAAGAAGAAGGATCAAGTGTGCTTCCTAAATTTTACACATGGTTCAATATGATTGAAGTATGTGTACAAGTCTAGAATTTCACGAAATGGTAGTAGAAGAGAGGGGAGAGGGAAGGTGAATGTGGAGTTTTGACATAAGATTTTTCTCTTTTCACTTCTTCTCCATTTCATCTTCCTAATCACATCACTTTTCATAAGGAATCATGTTAATCTTAAGTGGAAATCAAGGTAAAAGTTAGTGATTTTTCTTCTCATCTTCATCTATTCTTGCTTTTCTCATGAAGAGCTAAAGTTATAAGGATGGACTTGGGATTGAGATATTTATTTGTGATGTTTCTAGTTGGTGAATCAATCAAAGATAATGGGGAAGAGAAGGAATAACATTAGAAGAGCTAGTTCGCCAATTTTAAGGTTTGGGACTACATTTAGTTTGATTTCTATTTGTGCATGTTTGAATGTGCAAAAATATTGATTTGGAAATGGAATGGTTGCCAGAATGGTGTCTTGGTGTTACTTTGCATGGCATTGGTTGAATATGACAAGAGAGTAACCTTTAGAGGAATTCTGACTTCAGTTCACTTGAACCAGTCTCGTTGTTTTGGCCATACCTTGGCCCACAAATCTCTAAATTATATGATTCAAAATGAAGATGAAATGTCAAATATACAAATAAAAATATATAGAAGAAAGTGAAATATAATTCTTGGTGAATGACATTGGAAATTGAGATTGAAAATATTAACCTGATGCTGCCCCTATTTTGGAGCAGCTTTAGATGTTTGGTGCTTGTCTCATGATCTAGAAGTCCAAAGGCCTTAATTTTGATGCTATCGAAACTAGAACATAGGAGAAAAAATGTCTAAAAAACCTAAAAGCCTAAAATGAACTTTTCTATATGAAAATTAAGGAACAAATGGAGATTATATTGTGATTTGCTTCTGGATTGATTTGTTTGCCCTTTTTAGACCCACTATATGCTTAGCTCAAATTGCACTACTTTGAAATTTTTTGCTTCAGATTTTTATCAAATCATATCCAAACCTTTTTGAATATTTATGAAACTTTACAAACACCTAGAAATAATTGAAATATGACCTACCATATGTGAATTGGATGATTAAACATTGAAATGTAATATTGAACTTAATGCATGCTAAAGGAAATGTACATGTATATAGATGATTTATCTGCATATTCGTTGCTTATATGTATATAGTATACATACTAATTTTTTGATGACAATGAAGTAAAATTTAATATGTTTTATATTTAAATGATGTATAGGAATTTATAGATTAGAAATATGTGAATGCACATAGAGAAACACGATTGAACATAAATGAAATGAATCATACGAGTACATGTGATTCTATGCTATTATAATGGTTGTAAGTTATGGACTAGAAATATGTGAATGCATGTAGAGAAACACAACTGAACATAAATGAAATGAATCATACGAGTACATGTGATTCTATGCTATTCTAATGGTGGTAAGTTATGAATTGCATGTATGAACTTAAATATTGATTTTATGATTTTAAATAAATATCATATGATTTTTCAATATATTAATTATGAAATTGTAAAATGATTAAAGGAAAATGTTGCAGTACCTGCTTCATTTTCTTGGAGATGTATAGATAGGCATATATATAGGGTTACAATGTATCTATTAAAGTTAGACACCAATGATGTCTTCATTTCGAGACTATAGTGTCTCTATAGCTCGATTCCTTTAGGTATCTATAGTTCAATACCTTTGTATAGCTACAGTTCAATACTTTCAGGTATCTATAGTTTTATATCTTTGGATATCCACAACTCCTGTTATCCACACCTACAGGATTGTGTTGGCCTAACACAAAAAGTAATTTAAACAACCACAAATAAAAGATACACCACGATAACTTGAATAGTTTGTGTTGATGAGCATTGAATATCAATATTTCTCTTATAAATGTGAATTTACAATATTATGTACCTTGATTAATTATTCTATCACTATTTATATGAGTTTATAATATTCATGAACATATATTTGCTTAGCCAATGACTACTATGAGTGGTCATCCCAACATACGTGTTTTCCCAACATACGTGTTTTTCACCAGTGTTAATTCGTGTAGGTTCAAGTAATAGGAGTAAGGCACAAGGATCATCTACAGGGACCACGATCAATCGCTACAAGTATATGTTCTTTTGGAATTTATATTATTGGTTAAAGATGATTGTATATGTAATGAAGGAAATTGTAATGTTTTGTTTGGATTATCATATAACTTTAAAGATGTAATACTACTCTTAAATGACAATATCAAGAGATATGAAATTTTGTAATATGAATATGTACAACATTAAATGGACAAATGTGTGATGAAAATCCTTATAAATGGATAGAAATATATTCAATGAATGCATATATAGGAGTGTGGATGCCATATATGTGGGTGATTGTAGGTTCTATAAAAGAGGTGTTACAGTTTGTCAAATTGCATTATTTTGAGTTTAGCACAAGGTGAGTCTAAAAATGGGCAAACAAATCAATCCATACTCAAATTACGACACGGTCTCCACTTGTTCCTTAATTTTCTCATAGAAAATTTTCAACTTAGGCTTGGAGGTCTTCTAAAACTTTGTTCCTTTATTTTTTTATTTTCCATAGCACTAAAAATGTCATTTATACTTTTAAATAATGAGATATGCACCGAATATCTCAAGTTGCTCCAAAACAGGGCCTACATCAGGTCACTATCTTCAATCTCAAATTTTAATATAATTTTGCAAGAATTAGTTTCTTGTCTCGTCTAGATATTTTTATTAATATGTCTTTTGTTTCACCTCTATTTTGAACCACCTAATTTAGAGGTTTCTAAGCCAAGATATAGCCAAAACAGCAGGACTGGTTCAGGTGGACCGAAGTCAGAATTCCACTAAACATTACTCTTTCGTTATATTCGCCCAATTCCATGCAAAGTAACACCAAGACACCATGTCATGTCCAATTAATCTTTGTGAACATTCAGACATGCACAAAAAGAAACCAAACTAAATGTAGTCCTAAAACTTAAAATTGGCCAACTAGCTCTTCTAATGCTTTTCCTTCTCTTCCCTTTTAGCTTTTCTTGATTCACCAAATAGAAACATCACTAATATATATCTCAATCTTAATTCCAACCTTATAATTTCAGCTCTACTTGGGCAAGGAAAGGAAAGATGAAGATGAGAAGAAAAACCACTAACTTTTACCTTGATTTAGAAAAACTCTAACTTTTACCTTGATTTCCATTTAGCATTAGCATGGTTCCATATGCAAAATGATGTGACTAAAAGATTTACCGGAAAGGAAGTGAGAAGAGAAAATCTGAAGGTTAAAACTCCACATTCACTGTCCTTCTCTACTCTCTTCTACTACCATTTCATGAAAATTCTAGACTTACACACATGCTTCAATCCCATTGGACCATGTGTTAACTTTAGGAAAAATTGCACATTTGGTCCTTCTTCTTTCTTTAATTCCCACATTGGCATATAATGTCATCAATTGATTTCATTCTAGTCCATATTTTGCATAAAATTATACATGTCCAAGCCGAAATGGACAAATTACTAATTTACCCCTATCTTTTAAATGAATTACCATTATGTCCTTTACTATGCTTAGATGCACTTAATTCTTTATGTTCACTTCTTAATACACCCTAGACTTACTATAACGTTTCCAGGGTATATATTGGGGCCTTACAGATTGGATCTTCAAATTTTCAATTCTAACTAAGGAGTATAACTTATTTTTGGAACTCTTTATCTCTATTTGGATTTTATTTTTAGTTTATGGTTAGTCATTTCCCTTGTAATCTTTAAGTTATCTTGTAATACAACTCATATTTTGTGTACCTTTTATTGATTAATTTAATTATTCACACCTTTATCAAAAAAAAAAGTAATTGAATCCAAACAAGTGCCATAGAATGAAAGAATAAGTACAATATTATAATCAATATGCATATTCTCTTCAAAGATACTTAAGACACAAACTTCACAAGTTATTTTTTCTTCACAAATTAAATGATATTATTCATAGATAAGCAAATTCCTTTCCATTTCATTTCATTGACATATTCAAACTATGCAAAAATTAGTCAATAAAATTTTTACATAATGCTATCATAATTAAAAACTAACACAATGCAAATGTAAAGTCCCACACAAATGATATGCAATTACATATATGTCACTAAACTTAAATAACACAATGTTTTCAATGTGAAAATTATAGGTTTAGCCATGGTTGCATGGATCACATGCTTGCGTATGTAAGGGAAGTGATAGAATCAAGATTCTGAAACCATGATAACTTGAAAACTACATAGTCATACATGCATGCAATGATATGTAAAGAACATGAAATATAAAGCATTTTTTACCTTTAGTTTCTCCTCCTTTCTTGTTTATTCTCCTTGTTTGGGTTATACAAACACCAAACCCTTCCTTTATCACCCAAAAACATACAAAGAAGATGAAGAAACAATGTATAAGGGTGATTTCAGTAACAAACTAGATGAGTTATAGTATATGCTCAAGATGATGGAAAATAGACCAAGAATCTTATTGAATGCACTTTGGTTCATGCAAAGATTGCATAAGATGCAAGAAGAAGGTTTTTGATACGTCTATCTCACTCTAAAACTCTTCTAGAGCCTTTATACTTTCACTCAAGTGTGTAAGAAGTGATTAAGCCATGTGTACATAAGTGAAGAACTCACTTATGTACTATAATTAATTCCCTCTGCCACGATCATAGCATGGCCTTTTTAAAAAATTGGGTTTGCCTTCGGCCACAATGACGGCCTACTTAAAATTGGCCATACACACTATGTTTTTCATCCAATCTTTTATATGTGTGACCCTTAGGTTCCTGGTTATTTTAGGCACTTGAATTAACTCCTAATTCAAGAAAACCATGAAGGGTTTCATAATTCTAGTCTGGCCCAATGTAAGTGGATTAACACACGAACTCTTTGATAGTTAATTATCCAACTTATAAACCTTTCCATAGACAATTACCACGTAATTCGTCCTTTTATCATACTATACCCCTCTCTGTTTATAGTATGGGCTATATGTCAACTCCCACTAGACTGACTATGTCATATCTAGTCCAAGTGATGTTAGTTCTTGTCTTAGGTTCTCATTACTCTATGTGTCATTGAAGACTCTCTTCATAACAGATAATTGCTCTAGCTAAAGACTACTGAATAATGACCCTGATAAGAGGTCTTGGCTATCATATCCTTCTGTCATAAGTGGTGAATCCTTTAATGATGCCAAAGCATAATGACCATCCTTCTATCTAATAGCTGTACCTAATCACCATCTTAAGAGTGACTTTTTCTTGAGGTAACAAATATTGTTGTCAAAGCATAGGATTGGTATTTATGATATCCTTGAGTGCCTCAAGTCTAAGGACATTTGCACCATTGCTATTATGAGATTAATCATTGACATTCGATAAATCATCTATATGATAATCTCATGGCGAGTCATCCGATGTACTTACTACCCTTGGTAAACATTCACATGTCCACTTCTTGACCAAATTAAGGATTATAATATGTGCTAATCTGTTTGGATTAATAATGTCTTATCTTATTAATCCTATGGCTAGGGATTATTTAAATACTAACATAATTGCACATGGTGGGAATCTTATTATCGTGATCTCATTATGGTTTCCTTCATGTTTATTTTGTATCATGGAATTCATTAATTCGATATAAGATCAATATCAATTCATATATAAATAAATATCAAATTAATGAAAAAGGCCTTTGATTTTATTAATCAAAACAAAGTCAATACACAATTGCTAAAGGTGATTACCTTTAAAGCACTACCCTAACAATCTCCCACTTGTACTAAAGCCAATCACCTTTGTATCTAATACCATAGGTGAGTACACAAGAATGAAATTTTGCTTGAGAAAGTGTGTTAATCAAAGGATTAGCGATGTTATGATTTATGGACACTCTCCCTATCTTCACATCACCTCTATCAATTATTTTCCTAATTAGGTGATATCTCCTGAGCACATGCTTGGACCTCTGATGAGACCTTAGTTCTTTGGCTCGAGTAATAGCACCCCATTATTGTCTTAGTACAAAATATTGGGTCTACTATGCTAGGAACCACTCTAAGTTCCATAATGAACGTCTTATTCCAAAAAACTTCTTTTGTCACTTCCCCAGGTGTAATGTACTCTAACTTAATCATTGAATCTGCAATTGTCTCTTATTTGGAACTCTTCTAACTGACTGCTCCACCATTCAGTGTGAAAACATAACCTGATTGGGATTTGGAGTCATCCTAGTCAGATTGAAAACTGGTATCTGTATACCCACTCATAACTAGATCTATATTTCCATATATCAAGAATACATCCTTAGTCCTTCTTAAGTACTTTAGGATATTCTTGATAGCCACCTAATGACCCTCACTAGGATTTGATTGATATCTACTCGTAACATTTAGAGCATAAGATATATCGGGTCTTGTACATAACATAACATACATGATTGATCCTACTACCAAAGTATATGAGATCATACTCATGCAAGTCCTCTCTTTTAACGTATTGGGACACATAGATTTTGAGAGATTTATCCTATGAGTCATAGGAAGAAACCCTCTCTTAGACTGCTCCATGCTAAACCTATTTAGCACTTTGTCTATATATGTTGATTGTGAAAGACCTAGCAACTTCCTTGATTTATCTCTATAAATCTTTATTACCATTATATAAGTTGCTTCTCTAAGTTTTTTCTTGGGAAATTTCTAAGACAACCAAACATTGACTAATTGCAAACTTAAGACATCATTTCCTATTAATAATAAGTCATCCACAAATAACGCAAGGAATATGATAGAACTCCCACTAACCTTATTGTACACACAAGATTCATTAGGATTTTGTGAGAAACCAAACTCTTTGATTGTCTTATTAAATTAGATGTTCCAACTCCTAGATGATTGTTTCAATCCATAAATAGATTTCTGAAGCTTACATACCTTTCTGCTATCTTTGGATACGAAGCCCTCAGGTTGCATCATATATACATCCTCAACTAGGTTTCAATTTAGGAAGTTGTCTTCTCATTTATTTGCCATATTTCATAATCATAATGAGCAACAATTGCTAAGAGTATTCTTATGGATTTAAGCATGGCTACGGGGATACATGTTTTGTTATAGTCAACTCCTTGTCTTCATGAAAATCCACTTGTACCCTATAGGTTTTAACCATTCGGGTGGCAACCAAAGTCTATACTTGGTTTTCATACATGGAATCCAGTTTGGACTTTATGGTTTTTCAGATTCTAAACTCTTCGGAGCCTTTTCGTAGGTTATAAGCTTATTGTCCTATATGAGCAATATATCATTGTGTTCACTTACAAGAAATCCATATCTCTCTGGAACATTACGTATCCTACTTAACCTATGAACATTTTATGTGTTATAAGGTTCAACTATTGTCTCATCTTTATGTATAACAATTTTGGATTAAAGTTCAAACAATTGATTTGCCTCTGCTTAAACATCATGAACTTGATCAAGTTGTGCTTTGCTCTCACTGTCTTCTCTTAAATAAACTCTTTCTCTGAAGGGACAGCATGCTCTGAGACAAAAACTTTTTACTCTAAAGCATTATATAATTGATATCCAATTGTTTCCTTAAGATACACTATAAACAAACATTTATCAGATTTCACTTCAAGCTTGTTTGATTAAATCCACTTCACATAAGTCAGACAATCCTAGACTTTCATATGAGAAAGGTAGGGCCTTTTGTTAGTCTATATCTCATATGGAGTAACTTCAACTGCCTTAAAAGGATTATGTTTTTCACATAAACAGTAGTCACGATTGCATAACCCCAAAAGGATTTTGGTAGATTTGGTAAGCCCACCATTGGCCTTACCATTGTCGACAAGGTTTGCTTTCTCCTTTCAGCTAGATCATTATATTGCAGTGTGAAAGGTGGAGTCCACTCGGATACTATCCCATTATCTCTGAGATAAGTTAGAAATTCTTCATTTAAGTATTCAACGTCTCGATCTGATCAAAGTGTCTTAATACTTCTACCGAGTTATTTCTCTACTTCATGTCTAAATTGTTTGAACATTTTAAATGCTGCAGACTTGTATCTCATTAGATACACATATCCACATCATGAATAATCATTGATAAAAGTAATGAAGTATACAAAACCACCTCTGGCATGAATGGACATTAGACCACACACATCAAAATATATTAGGTCTAATAACTCATTTATTCGTTCACCCATTCCTTTAAAAGATAATTTAGTCATCTTGCCTAACAAGCAAGATTCATATGTGTCATATGATTCATAATCAAATGAC
>JAOSBN010114467.1:0-10325 GCA_027563595.1 Erythroxylum suave
TAGCTTTTTTACGTTTTTAATCTTTTAACCCTATTTATTTATGTATTTATTGAAAATTTAGTTACATAGATTTTTTCCGTGCTAGTTTTACCTTTTCTCTGTAACCTGCATCATTCATATATTGTCTCAATTGTATGTGGGTCTACCAGAAACAACTTTTCTACTATGTAGGGGTAAGGCTGTATACTATTGGGCCTCCTCAAATCCCATTTCATTGTGAGATTTTGGACTGGGTGATAATAATAATGATGATAATGATGTACAAAGAAAGAGTTAAAAGACCTAGGAAACATTTCCTCTATAGATGCCTATGTTTTTACTTTCTCCCATTACGCCATTTGCAAACTCCTGAACGTCAATCTACAAAATGTAACAGGAAACTTGAGGTTGACCGTAAGTAGTAAGTATGCGAAGCAGAGGACAAGGTATAACCAAGAGAAAGAAGAGAAGAGGACAATAGCTTCCAGAAATAACAATCAGGAAAGACTCAAAGTGCAAGCACCTGGTGCGAAACAAGGCCATCGATTCCTAAGACGTTAAAACTCGTCGAATTTTAATTTAAACTGTAAAATATACTAAACATACACTGTAAAGCATATTAGGCATACACTGTAAATTATACTAAACATGACCTTATGCATCAAGTTGTAACGAAAATACTAGAATAAAAGATGTAACAAGTTGTAACCATACAATTTTATTTATTTTAATTATTTTATTTAATTTACTTTAAAATACTTTCAAATTATTAGGTTTTAAATTGAATTTTTATTAAATTTTTATTGAATTATTTTTAAAAATAGCTATTCAAATTTTGATAATAACAATAATATCAATTTTATCACAAATTCATTAATTATTTATGTAACAGTTTATGATAAAACAATATGATAAATATTTTGTACATTTTAAAATTTTTAATATTTTAAAATAATAGAATGTACATGTCTTACCCTTTCCTCTTTAATGGAGCATATAAACATTTTTTGTGAAACATTCGAAACAAATTCCAAGATAATACGAATACTTTTAGCCGTGGGACTGAAAACAATTCAGAATTTTTTCTGCTTTCAATAATTTACTCCTTTTTCATTTCTACTTTAACTTTGCAGTACCGTACATTACAGTATTATCGTTCTACCATGACACCACTGAATAATGTCAGATTATATATATCCTTTAACTTGAAATGATGATTTAGGAACAAGAAAAAGCTAGTTACTGTATTAACTATAATAATTGTTAAAAGACATTAAGTGCAAATTCTCTATTTAGACACAAATTGGTTGTTATTGAATCGATATTTAGAAAGAAAAAAATTAGCAAATTATTTAATATAAGTACTTTTTATCGTTACTGTTGCATATTTTTTTCAATTAATTGATGACACTTAATCTTCCTGTCGTAAAGTTGGTTTAGCAAGACCAATCGTATTTTAGGAGAATTATCTTTCGTCGAGTCTTACACCAACTCAAACTTATGTCATCAAACTCATGTCCCCAAGTTCGTATCTGCTATCTATAGATAGAAGATGTGTTTCCTTTACAAGTTCATATTTATTATGACGAGGATGATTTGGAGCGAGATTAGACCCGTGATTTTTAATAGACATATTCAAAACATTTAAATCTGTTCAATAAATCTATTTTTTTTAGTGAAGAACAACTTGAGTAGGTATAAATCCGTTTACTGAAAAATATTTTTTTTATTTTTATATTTTGAATAAGGATCACAAAAAGTTAAGGAGAAAATAAAATAATTAGAATCCTGTGTAGGAATTTTTAGATCAAGGACTCTTATACTCAACACGTATTTTGATAAGTTTGAATCTTAATCTTTTATTATTTTGGTTTGGCATTATTTTAAATAATTAAATCGTATTTAATCTATTAACCTTAAGTC
This sequence comes from Erythroxylum suave, assembly GCA_027563595.1. Taxonomy (NCBI): domain Eukaryota; kingdom Viridiplantae; phylum Streptophyta; class Magnoliopsida; order Malpighiales; family Erythroxylaceae; genus Erythroxylum; species Erythroxylum suave. The sequence goes on from JAOSBN010114467.1 coordinate 1,903, forward strand.
AAATTTATTCAAAATAGTTTAGAATATATGATGAGTCACACATGACGAGTTTAGTTAATAAGGTTTTTCCAAGTTCTCATATTTTTCCAGTAACTTGCGTGACTAACATCTGACAAGAGCTTTTTGTCATATATCTATTATGAATATCTGATGTGTCGATTGATGAATCGATCCTTGAGTAAATTTTGTATGGAATAGCTTAGGTCAAAACTCGATTTTTAATCTTCTTTAATCTTATTTACCTCATTAAGTCATAAATGTATTCAATTTTCTTACTAAGAGTAGATGACCACCTTTGAATACAGTATTTATGCGAGTTACCAATCAAAATAATTTTCATTTATTCTAAATTCTCTTGAATTAAATTTAATTTGTTTTCCTCGAATTGTCCTATAAAATCATATCAAACACATTCTTCTAGTAACATTCTAAAGTAGTCAATCTTAAATTTAACATTTAAGAATTAGACATGAGTTTTAAGGTATCTTATATGGCTCTTTTAACCTCTAAGGTCTCACATAATATAAGTTGAGATCTTGTGACTTACATTAATCACTTTTTATGGTTGTTTTTGCACATATGGTAAGAGTCATATGCTACGGTATTAACTCCTAATAATTTGGAGCGTATATATTTTATAAATGTGATATCTTGGTTCAAACATACTTAATGTTTAATATGAGTTTACTTGTCTATTCTTAAATTCGTCTTTCTTAACTTTAATCTGGTAACTTAAGATAGATATGTCACTATATGATCACGCTAAACTAGTTTTCTTTTTTACTTATCATCTAAGTTAGTGTTTGCATTTTAGGTTTCTTACTTTAGCTCTCAATTATCACCTTGATGATAAACTTTAAACATGTTTTATCTTCAATCATCACAAATACTAGAGGGGATTGCTCGTATAAGAAGGCTAATATTTTATCTGTCTGTCATACTCTTTGATTCATACAAAAATGTCATCTAAAGGAAACATATTTTAGAATCAAGTAATAAGTAATGCTTACTACTTAGTAATCATTGTCAACTCATATTTGTATTTATACATGGCAATATATTGAATGAACATATATAGAGAAATGTTAATCCATTACATTTTAATATCTACATAATCCTAGTAACTTCACATGCCCAATGTATGTACCTCAAGAAATTGGTTTTTTCATTAGGTCTACCATTATATCTCCTGTATATATATATATTTCATGTTCATTTCCCTCATGCAACTATATCTTTCACATAATTGTACTTGGTATCTATATGATTACTTTTATAATGAAATGTATGATCTTTAATATAAGTTATTACTACTTGACTATCACAGTTGATTATTATTAGGTCAATCTCGCTTTAAGTGACTTCCAAACTAACCAAAAATCGTCTAATCCAAACGAATTCTTACAATGCTATTAAAAAAACTATAAATTTAACTTCTATTGTGGATAAGGTAACACATGATTGTTTCTTACTTTTTTGTGATATCACACCATTGTTGAGTAAGAAAACAAATCTGAAGGTAGATTTTCTCTCATTTAAATCTCCTCCCCAATCTTTATTTTTATACCTTTGTAGTTGTAAGTTGTTAACTTGATAACACAATACATAATTAATAGTAACTTTTAGATATGTCAATATTTTATTTACTACTTTCCAATTTGTTTATCCTAAATTTAACTGATATTTGCTCACTATTCTAATAGGGTAACAAATATTTAACCTTATATACATCTTGGTATATATGAGACTTCCAACTACACTAGAATAAGGAAATATTTAATTGCCTTTTTATTCCTTTTCCATGCTAGTTCCATTTTCCTTCTTTAAGTCCTAAGTATATTAGGTATATTTCTTACTCTCTTTTTTCATTTAGGTTTACCATAATGCTTATGTTTCCAACCTAAAGCTCCATGTTAGCTAGATCCAACTACATACACCTCGAAGGATAACTTTGAGGCTTCAAGACATTATTCTTCTAGTATAAGATGACTTATAGCATCTTCCATCATCTTGATGCTCTCATTATGAGTTAGATGCATCTTAATATGCTCCCAACTTTAAGGAAACAAACATATCACAACTTGCATTTGTTGCTTATCTTATAGTTTACGACCAATGTCAAATAATTCACTTATCCTGTTTGACATATGTCCCAAATGCTTTGTATTCTATGATCTAGTCGTTTCTTATATGTGTTTAAATTGATCGTCAATGACCTCACTTTGGTCACTGAGGTGCCTCTAAAAGGTGCAGTTAAAATGGACCATATGTCTTTAATAGTTTTATATTTTCGAAACTCACAAATGATATTGTTATCCATATTGCTCAACAATGTAATAGGAGTTAACGAGCATCACGATCCCTTTCGTGTTAGACCGTATTACCTTCCTCAAAAACATCAGTGGTTATGCTTAATGGTTATAGAGCCTCTTGTTCCTCCAATACATATTGGATTTTAATACTCTAGATTTCATAATTATCGCCATTTAATTTCTCACCCTTGTTAAGTTCAACATCAATATTTTTTGATATAGTAGCCATTATTAGAACACAAAGTTTCTATAGAAAGAAAGAAATAGTATACTTGCATGTCAATGTCATGTGATACATATATTTAGTGAATAATTGATTTTCAATTGTCTATATAAAGGAAACAGTATGTATGCTCTCAATCATTATTCGTATGATAAATTAATACCAGTCATTATACTCAAGAAGAATTGTTTAGTAAAAATTTACATAACCTATGTTTTGATAATTGAACAATATCAAACTTGAAATACATAAATGAACATAACTCATGTAATTTAGTACAACTTAGTTCAATACATAATAACAAATCTTACACGAAATAAAGTCAACTAATTCATGTAATAATGCCCTTAAAGCTCGATGGACAATTGTTTTAATTATTTCGATTGAAAAATGGATCAGATATAGAGTTTTAATTAATCGTTTTCTTTGAACTTCACTCATAAACATTATCAGTAACCATATATATATATATATATTAAGGATAAGACAATCTCAATTCTAGAGCATGCACAACAATTCACTTTCTGGTTATGGCAATATTGAGACTAAAGCTATGTATTTCACTTCAACCTCTACGAAAGCCAAACAATCTCCAAAATATAGCTTTTACATTAAGTTGTTAATAACAATAACATGCTACATTAGACCTTCTCTAACCAGATATCACATATGGAGTAACTACACTAACATAATAAAGACTCGTCTTATTTGCAACATTGTTTACAAAAATCTAAGTGACCTTATCGTAATCGACAATTTCCTAAAAATTAGAAGTAAATTAGGAAGTCGCTTAAAAAATCCAAAAGTCATAAAATAAATTATTTGAATTCCATAATAATAAAATCATGCTCATAATGAAACTATAACTATTTTAGTTTACTCAAAATCACATTTTCAGTTATTATTTAACTAATAATATTAAATTATAATTATTTATTTACAAAACCATTTCCAATCATTTATGGAACCAATCAAAATAAATTATGATTTTGATGAAATTTGAAAATTGAAATTATTATTAAATCAATAATTTTTTAATTTAATAGAAACAAATTTTTAATTATATATGTTTGTTAAATTAATCAAATTGAATTGTAAAATTTTTTAAATTCAATTACAAACTTATTTTTAATTATTATTCAACTTATGGACTTAATAGTTTAAATTCAGTTAGAAACTTATTTCTAATTAAGATTCAAATAATCAATTTTAAATTCATAATATCTTTATAAACTTATAGTTAAGTATTATTAATTTGATCCATATTGTTTTAATGCATCTACATTTAGAAACTTATTATAAATAAATTTGATCATGTAATCTAATGTAATGCAAGCCCAAATTTAGAAAGTATTTGAATCCATTTATCTTTTATTTTTTTACAACCCAAGACACTAAAAAACTTGGCCCATAGTTTGCCTTCGTTGGCGGGCCAAATTAATTCCAAATACCAACCCATAGTCTAAATCTAGAAAACCCAGATACTTAATATTCAAGGTCAAATGTGCAATTTCAACCTCAATATTTTCGTCAAAATATAAACAACCAAAAGTGTGTTTTAAACACTAAGTTTTACACTAGAATCTACGATGAACTCTAAAGTTTTGAAATGTTTAAGATGAACCCAACATTTATAAAACTTTCAAAATAAACTCTATGAAAAACAAATTTTGTCAAAAGTTATTTTAAAATTTTGTATATTAGCAGCACCACTCTTGCTGGGGATGCATTAAAAGTGATTTTTAAAAAATATTTTCCTTCCCTGTTACTGCTCCAACAATACAAACTTGGTTCATTGGTTTTAGACCAACTCTCTCGTCCTTTTAAGTCCAGCGTTCCAGTTTTCCCCTTCAAAACACTACGCCCCTTTTTTTTTGTTTTTTTTTTGACTGTTCTTCAAGTTTTACCTTGAATGAAGCATCTTCAAAAAGAATAGCGTCGACGGGCAATACTAGCTGGTAGATCCTCGTCCTTCTTCTCATTGATACCCTATAGGAGCAAATCAGATTCAGTAAACAATCATTTTGCGTTACCGACTGAGCCCACATCAATAAGAGAGAAGTTTCTTGAATATAAACAGCAAGCTATACGTCCTCTAGGTGGCTCGGGCCCACTTTTCTGTCATACAATAGATACAAAGCTAATAATAAGATTATGTTTAGTTGCTAGTAAAATTTTTAATAGAATAAAATATAATAATTTATAATAGAATATAATAGAATGAAACGTAAATAAATGTAACATTAGAAAATTATTATTTGAAAGGGATGGAAAAATTTATAATGTAATATAGTGAAATATTGTCTACATGAAGCATTTATAATGTAATATAGTATAAAGTTATTTATCATTTTACATTTCATCATAAACTCTCTAAATTGGAGATTTTTTATTTTTACTGTTTATGATAAAACGGGATGTACTATAAAACTTTCCTCTTTCATCTTAGTTCATTCCATTCTATTATAAAACCTAATCTTAAACAATAGAATACCATTATGTTTTACTCCATTCTATTATAAAACCACCGTCCAAATTCCAAACATAGCTTAACTGATGCATATTCTACAATTCTACTGTTCCACGTTTATGGCTTACTGTAGCTAACAACACAACCAAAATTATAAATTTATATTAAATAACAAATGACAATTACAGATATATCATATCTTAACAGTCAAGATCACTTAATACGGTGTACTTCGTCTCTGGTTTGCCCCAACCACTGCCATCAGGTGTGGATCTTCCGAGTGTGTGTACACCAGATAATGCAAATATTTCCTGCAGATATAAAGCTTATAAATGAAGATCATGAATCTAATGACACATCACCTATAAGAAAAATTATTACTATCAAAATTACTTGGTCATTCAATCCAATTCTGTAAAATTCTTCACGTAGATGATCAGAAGATTTTGGAGGACCAGCAGCCAAATATCAAGTAATAAATTCATAAATGAGTTGCTAACTCTAAACAAGTTATTCACAGGTAATCCATTTGATCTAAAAGCAACTCCAAGGATCTAAATGGTGTAAAATATGCCGAGAAGGAACTAAATAAAGTCATGTAATTGGATGAGAAGTTTAAGGATGTTGATATGGATAACTATGTGCCTGCTGGCAATCCGGGAATATTAAATTATGATAAATAAGCGCAATCCTTACTCTTGATTTTCATTCACATTTTTTGGAACAGTATTTTAAATCCTTTTTTAAAGGGAGGATTCTTGAATAATTATTAGTAAAGAAAAACCAGGGTACATGGTCTTTGATAACCAATCAAAACTTAAGATGGAGTGACTTACCTGGAAGCCTTGCCTCCTCAGGACATTGTTCAGGTCCTGAAACATCTACCTTTCTGTACTTAAAACTTGTCGTCAACAGGTGGGACAATATGTCCTGTGTAGCTGATGCCTTTCCCTCTGCCATATCGATCTTTCTTCGTTTGATAATGACAATAAGCTTGTTCCTTATAAATTTCTAAGCGTTAATGACCTGACAAAATGGAGTTCCATGCAAATTAATGGGGATGAAAATAATTCCTACGCTAGAGGATAAAAATGGTTGTATAGTTTACCGATGCTGTTTGGTTCGTTGAGGTTGATAAACAATTAACATGCCAAACGAAATGTATAGTTCTTTGCAAGATGGAAGACGATAAATGTATGGTTTGCCTAGAGAAAGATTGGCAAGGCAGGAGAGATGATTGTGTTAACTACAAAATTAGTGAAGCCATTGATGAATCTATTCCACTTATATGTAATCTTAAATATGAAAAGAAGTTTGAGTTGAATCACAAAGACCTATAAGTATTCATACGAAAACAAAATACATTCACATGGTCGACAAATCCTAACATTTAGGTGGCTGAAACATAAATGACACCAACTCCAAACAAGCAAATCCTAACATTAATTATTTCCCTCAATCATATCTCTTCTCTTCGATATCCAATCTCGTTTCCAAATTAATTGAATCTATCTACTACCTTTTACAATGCTTAATCATTAATGAAATAAATAATTTTTAAAAAAAAGATTACAACTCTTATATTATACTTAACATAATGAAGTTAAATTAGGAGGAGAGTTACTGATTACTTACAGTTCAATAAGCCATTATTGCATAACAAAAATACTAAATACTAACAAGGTTCTCTTTCCTAGTATATAGTTTAGCCTCAGTTATAAAGATGGTGTAGTATTATGCAACTTTGCATCTTCTTCTACCACAACATATGTACCCTTTGGTGACCTTTTTTTTTCCTTTTCCCATCCCTCGAAGGAAAAAAAGGGGTCAACTATATATCTACCAACAGAGCTAGATATATAACCTTGAAACATTTCCTTTTTTTCAGTGTTGAAACCAACATATATACAAACGGTCAGAATTTTCTGCTTTTAGCAACCAACAATGGTTTCCTTTACTTCTGTTGATTCTTTCTAGATATGTACGATGGAAATGTTTATTACCTAATAATGTTATATGAATAGTTGATGTATTAATATCAGCGTAAACCGACAAAAGGATCTTTTTTTTCCATTCTTAGTTCTTCTCATCTTCTTCTTTCATGTCTCTTTACTTTTTTTCTCTTTCCTCTAATCCATAACTTACATGCATGACGGTATACTTTAATGGATATCAGGGTTTAAATTTTGCATTCTATATATACATAATACTGAGGTAAGATTGTGGGGAGAAATCGATCGATAATAGAATGTGGAAGTTGAAGATTATAGAGGGAGATCCCTAGCTGACAATAACCAATAATTACATAGGAAGACAACACTGAGCGTTTAATCCTAATGAAAGAACTCTTAAAGAACATGGTTAAGTGAAAAAGGTTCCTCAAGAATTCAAGAAAAATCAATTTAAAATCAAGCAAAGTTCTAATCTCCTAATGAGAATGTAGGTAAGTATTAAATTCATCAGCAATGATAAAACTTTTAAATTTTTGTGAATAAAATTGACCAATAATACCTGAAAATTCTGATATTGATGATTTCATTAAATTGTAAAGCCTTGTAATATTTATTATGGTAACGACTGCATCATTTACCTATCCTTCTATAAACTTAAATTTCAACTGCAACAAAAATAACAAAAGATAGTGTTGCAATTTGATTATACTTTATTAAACGAAACTGATGACTTATGCAGGTGAGGAAGGAGAACCCATGTCCTCCAATACCTCCAACCGTGAAAGTAAAGGATGAGTTAGGGAAGATAACAGAAGAAGTAGTGGCAATGACACTAAGAAGGGGTATTGGTTTCTTATCTTACATTCAGGCTCATGATCGGCACTAGCCTGCCAAATCCACTGGTCACTTATTTTGGATCCAACCCTTGGAAATTAATTAACTAACTAACTAAACCTACCTATCTGAGTAAATTAACTTATTATTATCTCCTTTTTAGTATATAAAAATTAATAAAGAACTATCCATCATTAGAGTAAATCCAAATGCTCAATGATAATCTCTTTTATTAATGCTCGTCTAGGTTATGGCATTATACATGAGTGAGGGGCTTAACATTGTATTTACTTCTGAACATCAGAAGGAACTCATACAATATTTATCCAAACATCAAGTATGGTATAGTATGCTTTATATATATGTATAAAGATTGGATATTCTCAAGTATCATCAGTTTGGTGATGCTTATTATTAGTTAAAACCCATTCTAATTAACTTGGAATAATCATCAAAGAATGAAGATGGTGGGTGGGGGTGGGGGTGGGGGTTTCATATAGAGGAGCATAATATTTGGTTTAACGTCTAGCTACATTTGTTAGTAGTGTGCCCTAAGCCAATGGATATTTGTGATTCATGTATTAACATTATGACTTGTTAATAATATATTATGAGGTATTCCTTTTATATAT
>JAOSBN010114468.1:0-10323 GCA_027563595.1 Erythroxylum suave
TGCTTTTCATTCTGTCTTATTTTGTTTGTCATCAAAATCTCTTTATACGTGAAGTCAAAATTCTGACTTAACACACTTTTATAAGCAAGGATTCAAGGTGGGTTACACTTTTATAATTAAGTAATAAGCTCCTAATGTTTCTTCCAAACCAAAAAAGTATAAAATGTTTTCAATTGTGTTATAAATGCGCTTTTAAGGGTTCTTGAATGCTTTGATAATGTGCCATATGTTTGTATATGAATTGTGTTATTGGTTTGTGAAATGAATGATGAAAATAATTTTGAAAGGAGATTGATTTTTTTTGGAACAATATTATGATTATGAAATCAAGTTTCAGAAAAATGTCATTAAGGCAATATGTTTACAAGTTGTGAAATGCATGATTATATGGGTTTGTGGTGGTCCCCTAAGTTAAGTCAATTGCACTTTGACAAAAGACTTCTCCCGCCTACCCTCTAGTGACATGGAGCTCCTTCATGGACTCTCATAAGTTCACGGCTATGCAAGACCATTAAGTGGGATTGTGATAGTACGTTCTGTTCATGGCTACATAGGACCCTTATAAGAAATTTTTAGTACGTTTTGTTTTGGATCCACCCAAACCATTTTGGATGTGTCTACTTGTTTATGATTTGTGAACAAGTTGATGAATGCATAGATTGTGCTATTTGTGAATTGGATTGCATGAAGAAAATTTGAGAAATATGTGCTTATGATTCAATGTAAATTATCTTCAATGGTTTTGCTTGTTACTGGTTATAAATATTGTTACCCTCGAGCTTTAAGCTCACCCCTCCCAATTCCGTCCCATCTTCAGGTGAGGAGCAAGAGATCGAGTAGTCAAAGGTTACAGCATCACTTCGAATTTGCATTCTTTTAAATTTTGAGTTACGTTTTGGGAATTTAAGGGTTTAGTTGTATTTCAAGTATCTTTTTTATTTTTGGATTATGAAGCAAATAATGTATTGTTGCTTCAAATGCCATTAAAGCCTTGTAAAACCCTTACTTTTGATATTAATGAAATATATGTTTGGTTTTGTCTATGATTTTTCATGCTTTCACAAAGTATTCAATTATGGAAATGAGATCAAGATTTTGAGAAACTGCTTGTGGTTATGTTCTTATCCATTTTTTTTTGGGTTGAATTGATGAATGTGGCTGAAGGATATTAAATATGCATTTTAGTAAGATAAGTAATTTGGGTATGCCACAGGGGTTTTTGCCGCGATGAACTCTTGGCTTCGCCATGGTGTAATTCACCTTAAGGAAATTTCGCTTTTCTCGTGGAAACTTCACCGCGGCGAAATTGACTCAAAGGGTCATTAAGGTTTACTTCACATGTTCACCGCAGCGAAGCCTGCCTTTACTTATGAAGGATTTTTCTTTCAAATTTCCAAATTCTAAGCCTTCCTCTACGCTCAAGTTTCATGATCCCATGTCCGATGTTGGGCTCCAAAAATCGAGTCCAATAGTATGTATTTTTAGGAGAATCAAATACATATCCAGTTATTATTTCTTCTTCTTTGAATTCCTCTCAAGAGGAGAAGTTATTAAGGGTGTTACGTGAACATAAATTGGGTATTGCAAGGAATATTCTTGACATAAAGGGAATTAGCCCTTCTATTTGTGTTCACAGGATTTTAATGGAGGAAAACCACAAACTTAATGTGCAAAATCAGAAGAGACTCAGTCCTAACAGGAAGGAAGCTGTGTGATCTGAGGTATGTAAGTTACTTGATGCAGGAATTATCTATCCTATTTCTGATAGCTCCTAGGTAAGTCCTGTGCTACCAAAAAAAGGTAGTATGACCGTCATCTCTATTGATAATAATGAGTTAATTTATGCTAGAGTTATGATAGGGTGGAGGGTTTGTATAGATTACAGAAAATTAAATACAACAACTAGAAAAGATCACTTCCCTATCTTTTTTATTGATCAAATAATGGAAAGATTAGCGGGGCATGATTATTATTTCTTTTTAGATGGTTATTTAGGGTATTAACAAACTCCCATAGCCCTAGAGGATCAAGGGAAGGCTAACTTCACTTATCCCTAGGATGCCCTTCTATTTGAACAATGCTTCTGCAACTTTCCAACGCTATATGATATTCATATTCTCCAACATGGGTGAGAATATAATAGAGGTATTTATGGATGAGTTTTCTATTTTTGGTTCTTCTTTTGATAAATTTTTGTTAAATATCGAGCAGATCCTACAGAGACGTGAAGAAATCAATCTTATACTAAATTGGGAAAACTATCATTTTATGGTACAAGAAGGCATTGTCCTAGGCCATAAAATTTCATATAATGCAATAGAGGTGGATCCAGCAAAAATTGAAGTCATCAATAAATTATCAACCCCTAAGTCGATTAGAGCAATAAGGATGCAAGATTCTATCACAGATTTATTAAAGATTTTTCCAATATTTCTAAATCGTTACGTGCTTTGCAAAAGGAAGTCCCTTTTAAATTTACTAATGAGTTTCTAGATGCTTTCAACAGTTTGAAAAAAGAACTTACCTAAGCCCCTATAATGGCCACACTAAATTGGAATCTCCTTTTTGAGCTGATGTGTGATGTTAGTGATTATGCACTTGGGGTTGTCTTAGGACAAAAATAAGATAAGAAATTACATGTTATTTATTATGCTAACAAAGTTCTTAATAATACTCAAATTAATTATGCTACTATAGAGAAATAATTTTCAAGCATAGTTTTTGCATTTAATAAATTTAGATCTTATCTTGTTGGGTCCAAAGTCATTGTTTACACTGACCATTTCGCCTTGAAATATCTGCTTACAAAAAAAGATGACAAATCAAGGTTGATTAGATGGATTTTACTCCTGCAGGAATTTGATTTGGAAATTAGAGACAAGAAGGGATCTAAAATTTCGGTGGTTAATCATCTTTCACGACTTGAGCAAGTTGACAAGATGGGAGCTTAATAGATTAATGATGCCTTTCCTCATGAGAATATGTGGTCTATTAAGGAAAATGTTCCTTGGTTTACTGATCATGTTAATTTTCTAATGTCTAACATTATTCCTAGTGATTAGTCATATCATAAGAAAAGGAAATTCTATCTAAGGTGAGGAATTACTTTTGGGAAGACCTGTTGCTCTTTAAAAGGTGTTTTGATGGAATAATTAGAAGATGAATACCTGATGAGGAGATGCAGTCAATACCGTATCATTCTCCTTATGGATGACACCATGGTGCTAACAAAATGGTGGAAAAGGTTTTATAATTCGGTTTTTGTTGGCCTACTCTTTTTAAAAATGCTAAAAAAAATTTATGATATGTGACAGGTGTCAAAGAATAGGGAACATTGGTAAGAAGCAGGAGATGCCTCAGTCACAGATTTTAGTGGTTGAAATCTTTAACGTATAGGGTCTGGATTTTATGGGACCATTCCCAATATCCTTTGGTGAATACATCCTTGTGGCAGTTGATTATGTATCCAAATGGGTGGAAGTCATAGCCTTGTCAAACAACACTGGAGCTAGTGTTGTCAAATTTGTTAAGAAGCATATATTTTCAAGATTTCGAGTTCCAAAAGCTATAATCAGTGACATTGGGACATACTTTTAGAATCATCAATTTAAATCTCTTTTGGAAAAATATGGTAGCCATTTTAAGTTTGGAACCACTTACCATCCTCAAACTAGTGGGCAAGTTAAGGTGTCTAACAGGGAAATTAATCAAATTTTGGAAAAAACCGTTAATATCTCAAGAAAGGATTGGGTATTGAAGCTTAATGACGATCTTTGGGTGTACAAGACAACATACAAGACTCCCTTAGGCATGTCTCCATATAGGTTAGTCTTTGGAAAATCTTGCCATCTTCTAGTTGAAATTGAGCACAAGGTGTTATAGGCAATCTAAAGCTTGAATTATGATCTCAAAGAATCTGGACAGAGGAGACTGATGGAGGTGAATGAACTAGATGAATTTTGCCTAGATGCTTTTAAGAAAGCTAAAATATACAAGGAGAGAACCAAGGCTTTCCACGACAAGCATATCCTTTGGCAAGAATTTCAACCTAGTCAAAAAGTTTTGCTATTTAACTTTCGTTTAAAATTGTTTCTAGGGAAATTACGGTCGAGATAGTTTGGACCTTTTGTGGTGACCAAAATATACCCACATGGAGTTATGGAGGTTACAAGGGATGAACAAAAGCCCTTTTATGGTCCATGGGCAATGACTTAAGTACCATTTTGAGGGAGAGATGATTGGATATATTTCCACTGTCACATTCCACAATTAATATCATGATGGCCTAGTCTAGCCGAGGACACTAGATTTAGCGCTTGTTGGGAGGTAACTCAATGTTTCTAACTCTTTTTGTTATTTTATTAATTTCACTTTTCTTCATATCTTCTTATTCTAGTTTACTATATGTTGCATAGGGTCAGAATTTATGAGACATCCTAATGACATCTCCTATTAGCATAAGGAATAGCTTGATCACAACTCGTTGATCCTAGAGATAAGGCCCATATTAAATGTGGGGGAGGTAAGTTGCAATGTGTCTTTTTTTGATTTAATACTGTCATACTACTTTCATTCATACATCATGCATTTAGCTTCGCACGTTATTTTAATCTAACCCTATGTTTTATTTTGTTTATTTTAATTTGGAAAATTGTAAGTATAACTTCAATGCTATTTTATTCTATCTCCATAATTTTGACATGTATAGCTTGATGGGAGATAGGAATATAAGGTTCTGAATTTGGCTTTTAATAATCTATTATTTCAAGGGCATTATTTTTTATCTTACCCAAAATTAAGGACAATGTTGATTCTAAGTGTGGGGGAGGATAAATTGATGGTTTTGTATGCATTATTTTGCATTGAATTATCTTACAATTTCTATTAAAAAATATTAAATTTGTTTTGTGTCGTTTTGTATTAACTAATTTTGCATATTTTCGTCGTGCATGTTTGCATACCTATACATCGTTCACATTCTAATTGTTGGACCTAGAATTTTTCAAATTTTTTAAATATTTAATTAGTTATTTATTTATTTATTTATTTATTTATTTTTAAATTTAGTCTATGATTTAGCAAGCATAAGTACAAACTAGAATTATGGAATATAAGTGTTAGAATAGGCATACTATGGTGTTTAATAGACTAAAGGAGCTAATAGGCATTACATTAATTGTAGAAGGGTAAAATTGGGAAAGACAAGACAAAAGTAGTCTTGAAATGAGAAAGAAGAGAGAAAAATGTGGGGAAGAAAGAAAGAAGAAGAAGAAAATGTAGAGAAGCTAGGAAAGAAGAAGAAAATCATGGAGAAGGAGAAAGAAGAAAAGAGAAGAGAAATCAACATGCTTTAGGTAATCTTCATCGTCTTTTCTTCTTACTTAGGTAGAAAAGGGATTAGAGAAATGAGTTTTGTTGGAATTAAAGGGAGAAAGAAGAGGAACCCATTTTGATTTTCATGGATTTCTAAACTCGATTTTAGCTTTACTAGCTTAGATAAACTATGGGTAGGTTGAGTCTAAGCTCAAATTCATTATTTTGCTTGATTTTGAATTTTGGTCTTTGATGGAAATGCATTTTGATTTATTATCATGTTATGTTTTAAAGATGTTGTGACATTTCGTATAATCAAAAGAGAAAATAGCCTAAGGAGCATGAAAATATGAATATGTGATGGAATGAATTAAGCAAAAAATTTGCTTATGTTTGGGCAAGAGAGATACCATTTCTTTCGTCACGTACACGTTGACTTTAAGCCTTCTCCCAGCTGCCCGCTTGTATCATATGAGTTCCTAAGAAATGGACTCATTTTGTTCATGGTGTAAACTTCGGTTTCTCCATTTCAACCTATGAGACTCTCAAGCCATTTGTTTGTGCATTTCATTTGATTGGTTGATTATGATACACAATTGAGAGTTATGTTTTGATGGTTAATTATTCATGATATGTCTTATGTGATAAAATTTTGTTTAACTATGAGTCTTTGAGCTAGAACTGTTGATGATCGAATTGTTGCTTCAAAAATGAGATGTAGAATATATATATATATATATATATATATATTCTTTTTTTTTACTATGTGGCTCGTTACCAATGGCTATACATATATTAGCCACTGAACTTCGTAGCTCAACCCATTATCTTTCACTCCTCAGGTGCCGAACAAGAAGGTTGTTGATCCTTCCCAGAAATTGGCAACTCCAAGATAGCTACATCTAGTAACTAAGTTAGTTCGACAACTATTTTTGGGTAGCTTTGTAAGCATATAAAACATGAGCATCCATTTGTATTTTGTATTATGGTATTGATGTGGTTGTTGATTTGTAACTAAAGCTATGTTCAAACTCTTTTTTGTTTTCATAATGAGTTTATGAATTGAAGAAGCTTCTTTTGTATATGTTTATATTTATCTTTTGGTTGAGTTGTTAATCATTGTTGAAATTTTATGTACAAATTAGTGTTAGATTGTTGGGTCAGGGTTGCGGATTTGAAGGTTTTGCTATGGAGAAGCTAAATTTGGCCACGGAAAACCTTTCCCGAAAGGTGCTTTTACCTCGATCTTATAACTTCGCCGTGGCGAAGTCAGACATTAGTTGCGGCTAACTTTTGCCAACAGGTCCTAAGAAATTTTCCCTAGTTTTGCCACGGTGAAATATTTAGTTTTCCATGGCAAACCTGCCAGTGCTGACACTGAAATTTGTCTTACGAATTGAAGCGCTCAATTTCCTGCCAAGTGATTGTCAGCCAACCGTCTCAAATGGACGCATTGGAATAAGTAATGAGACCTGAGCCCAACATCTTTGGTATCAAAGCTAGGTATTTTAAGGATTCCTAGGCTTAAAATATTTAGTGTTATAAATTATTATGATGTGATTAATTGTTTGCATTGTTGAATTGATTGATTGCATTAAATGACATGCATATCAAGTATACATGTAGGAAATAAGATTAAAATGAAATGTAAGCTAATCGTTACTTTTTAAATTGAAGGAGTAAGATGCCACCTCATAGAAAAACATGAGGAGTTTTGCAAGGATCTGTTGCACCTGACTTTCCTTCTAGAGAGGAGAGTACTAATGAGTCTCAAGCCCCAGGAAATGTTGAGGCTTCTATAGGGCATAGTAGTGGGCCCCTTCTATCATAGATGCATGAGTCACCTCTTCCACAAGAGCAAGTGACTACTCCCTTAAATCCTAGACTATTCCAGGCCTTTGCTCAGGCCTTTGTCCAGGCTATAGGCCAAATGCCGCAAACTTCTACTCCAGCCCAACTAAGAAAGGAAAACAGTTTAATAAGCTTAAGAAGTATGAGGCAGTGGATTTTTATGGGACGACTGATCCAAAAGAAGCTGAAACATGGTTAAGGAAGACAAAACTGATATTGGAGCAAATGGATTATGAGGATGATGAAAAGGTAGAATATGTTGCAAGCTTGCTGCGGGGAGATGCCCTGCGTTAGTGGGAAAGTGTATCAGGGAGCTAGAGAAAACCACCAGTGTTGACGTGGAAGGACTTCCTAACTGCATTTAAGAAGAAATATTTTCCTGAGGTATACATCTAGTAGAAGCAAACGGAATTTCTGAGTCTCACCCAGAAGGAGATGATAGTGAGTAAATATAAGTGCATATTTACACAATTGTCTCGATATGCAGCTGAGATGATAATGAGTGAAGTGGCTAAGTGTCGTTGGTTTGAAGCAGGATTGCATTTAGCCATCAAGGAAAAAGTGGTGGCGTAAAACTACTATAATTTTCAACAGCTGGTCGAAGCGACATTAAGGGTTGAGAATGTAGAGAATATAAAGAGTGTTGTGAATAGAAAGAGGAAAGGTAGAGAACAATTCAAGAAAGGAGGTAGTGCTCCTATGTCAGAGAGGAGTGCCAGGACCTTGAGAGGAGTGCCAGGACCTTCCCTGTACAGTCTAAGGATAGGAGCAGTGGTGCAAGTAGGTCCAGACAGATGAAAACTATCTCTCATCAAGCCTCTATGGCTGAAGGCAATAAAAAGGGAGAGAGGGATAGGCCATCCAATGGCAAATGTGACCATTGTGGCAAATTCCATAAGGGGGAGTGCTATAGGCTGATCGAAGTTTGTGTTAACTGTGGCAAAAAGCGGCTCATGGCTAGAGAGTTCCCACAGTATGCAAGATAGGAAGGAACTCAGATGCAAGCTTCAAAGAGGGTTGAGACTGTGGGATACAAGACTATAACTTGGGAAGTTCTGATGCAGCCAAGAAAGTGAATCCTTCAGGAAGACTAAGGGGGAGAGCGCCAGCTAGGGTGTTTGCAATAACAAGGGAGGACGCGGAAACAGGCCCTTGGTGGTTAGTACCCCAATCGGCCAGTATATTATTATTAGTCAAGTTTATAGAGATTGTGAAATATTCATTGGTGGAGGAAAATTAATGGTGGACTTAATGCCATTGAAGATGGGGGGGATTAAATGTGATTTTAGGCATGGATATGTTAGAAAAATATAATGCCAATTTAGATTGTAAACAAAAAATAGTAGAGTTTGAGTTGGACAAAGGTAGAAAGGTAGTGTTTATGGGTGGCAAAAAAGCAAGCCCGCCTAGAATTATTTCAGCTCTGACAATAGAGAAAATGATAAGGAAAGGATGTGAAGCATTCTTAGCATATGTGGTAGACATGAAGGTAGATAGAGGGAAGTTAGAAGAAATATCTGTGGTCATGGAATTCCCCGATGTCTTTCTAAAGGAATTACCAGGACTACCCCCACCTAGAGAAATTGAGTTTCCCATCGAGCTTCTGTCAGGTACTGCACCCATATCAATTTCACCTTATAGAATGGCTCCGACAAAATTAAAGGAACTTAAAGAGCAAGTAGAAGGCTGTTAAGGAAAGGTTATATTAGGCCTAGCTCTTCACCTTAGGGAGCTCCAATTCTTTTTATGAAGAAGAAGACAAATCATTGAGAATGTTTGTAGATTACAGGAAGCTCAATCATGTCGCCAGTAAGAATAGATATCCTCTTCCATGCATAGATGATTTGATTGATCAATTGCATGGAGAAAAAGTATTTTCCAAGATAGACTTGAGATAGGGTTATCATCAATTGAGAATAAAAGAGTCTGATGTGTCAAAGACTTCTTTCAGAACACGATATGGGCAGTTTGAGTTTTTAGTTATGCCCTATGGATTAATTAATGCCCCTGCAGCCTTCATGGATTTGATGAATAGAGTCATGCCTTTCCTAAACCAATTTATCATAGTCTTTATTGATGATATATTGGTTTATTTCAAAAGTAACAAGGAGCATGAAGAGCTTTTAAGAATAGCCTTAGAGACAATGAGGAAGAAAGAGCTATATGCCAAATTCAATAAGCGTGAATTTTGGCTAAAGGAAGTGGTGTTTCTTGGGCATGTAATTTCAGGAAAAGTGGTAATGTGGATCCAAAGAAAGTAGAACCTGTAGTTAAATGAGAAGCACCCAAGAATGTAGCCGAAGTGAGGAGTTTTTTAGGATTAGCTAGTTATTATAGATGATTTGTATACGACTTTTCCATGATAGTAGCTCCACTCACCACACTAAAAAGGAAGAGTCAGAAGTTTGTGTGGACAGAAGATTGTCAGTGAAGCTTTGAGGAATTGAAGAAGAAGCTTACAATTGAACCAATTTTGACTTTACCTTCTGGTAGTGATGGATACACAGTGTATAGTGATGGTTCGAGGAAAGGATTAGGGTGTGTGCTGATGCAAGGAGATAAAGTAATTGCCTATGCTTCCAGGTAATTAAAACCCTATGAGATGAATTATCCTATGCACGACTTGGAATTAGCTGATATAGTCTTTGCATTGAAAATATGGAGACATTACTAATATGAAGTCACCACCAGGGTATTTACAAACCATAAGAGTCTAAAATATTTGATGAGCCAAAAAGAGTTGAATTTGAGACAGCGGAGATGCTTAGAATTATTAAAGGACTATGACTTAATGATAGACTACCACCTCGGGAAAGCCAATATAATAGTACATACACTGAGTAAGAAATCTACCATGGCACATATGAAGACGGTATATCTTCCCTTGTTGCAGGAATTGGCCAGATTGAAGGTGGCATTGAGGCAAGTTGAATTTGGTGGTATATTAGCTAATTTTAGAATAAGGCTAGTGTTGAATGAGAAGATTAAGGAATTGTAGGAGCAAGATGAGTGCTTGTGCAAGCTTAGAGAAGAAATCAAAAATGGTAAGTGTAACATTCCATCACCGATGGAAAGGGTAGAATAGTAATTTTGAGTGGTCCATGAGCGTTTAGAAATGCCTTTCCATGTTCATGCATAATCTAGCATCCGCATACACAT
>JAOSBN010114469.1:0-10322 GCA_027563595.1 Erythroxylum suave
CTGGTTCTGTCTGATTTTGATGGGGCTGGGCGTTGCTGCTTGGATCCATGGGATTGGTTGACTTTGGCACAAAAATACCTGCAAAATAATAAGGCACACCGGGGGTTGACTGCCGATAGGCCCCTCCGACGCTCAAGTTAGTCTCTTTTGAGAGTTTTGGTGGCTAGTGAATAAAGAAAATTAGGGTTCTCGAAAATCGTACTTTTTTCATGATGAGTTAATGAATTTATATAGCTAATACCTAAGTCGGGACTTGGGCCTAGTACGACCAACCCAACCAGCTACCATTATTGGAGTTCATTGACGGGCTGATAGTTAAAAGACACGGGATTTCATACAAATTTGCAAAGAACACATCTAAGGCTTTGTGTTCGAACTCATGGTTATGGAGATTTGACTGAGAAACAAAAGGAAATATTGGAAAATTTGAGAGACAAGGTTGAGAAAATTAGCGGGTTTTTTGGGGTTTGCGAGAATGATGGAGAAAATGTTGAGCTTGAAGGATTCATGGATGTTATTAATCAAGACGATGGTGAAGAGTAAAAGGAAAATGTGGAGCTTTCCAGTAAATAATGTTCCAGCAAAAAAAAAGTGTTGCTTGAAGTGGATCAAATCTTCTGTACGCCCGTAACTAGTGCCAGCCCTCCTGTTTTAGAGGATCCTATCTACACAATTATACGAGACTTAGATAAAATGTTTAGATGAGATGGTCTCATATAGGGTTAACATAGAGTTATAAACAAGGAGGAAAAATGTTTAGATGAGATGGTCTCATATCGGGTTAACATAGAGTTATAAACAAAGAGGATCTCATTTCTGCGTAAAGATGGTTGTTATCTTTGTTGAGAAAGCAAAATAAATATTTTATTCTTTTTAAATTTAAAATTTAAAAATGAGTTTTATTATGCTGCATAATAATATAAAAATTTTTAAATTATACAATATTACTATAGTATTAACATAATATTTAATTAAGAAAAAATTAATTCCGTCAAAAAATTAATCATATTTCATAACAATGTCATTTTGGAATCATGAAGGCCCATCAAATCAATTATTAAAGGAAAAGTTGAAGGTTTTCACATGAATTGCCAACAAAGTTGAGAATACAGCAAACAAAACTGAACTTGTTCCAGCATACAATATAATATGATAGGGCAAATTAATCTCCTCTTTCATGTGAGAAGAATGAAATTTATGTGATATAGCTAGAAAAGAATTTCCCTTCTCAACTTACTGGGCTTCATGCCTCCCTTGACCCGGAAGAAATTGGATCCCTAGTTGCTTATTCCGCTCTTCTCTGTATTGATCAACTTCCTTTCACTTTCATGTGTCATTTAGTTTTGAATCTCTATACCCTCCCCATGTTCTAATCCTATCTCCCGCAACAGAAGCCTGCACCTCACACCAATTGAATTATCATTTCTTTTCCACACAAAAGACGCAGAAATCTTTGTCTAAAAATAAAACTACTTACCTCTTTGTTCCAATTTGTTCTGTATATCATCCAAGAAAGGATTAAAGTCTGCACCACAGTTCCTGATATCATTCCCACCCAAATTCCCTGTTGAATTCAATGTGAAAGCCCATCATGCCAATTCTTCTTTAGATAAAAGCAAATAACTAATTAAATTCCATAAACTCGCCATGGAGAAGTGACACTAAAGAGGTAAGAATTTTTATATGAAAGGAACTTACGGTGACACCCATGCCAATCTTGTAACCTAATAGCAGACCTAGAGGAATACCAAACACATAATAACACCCAATATTCACGTAAGCAACAACGGCTTGCCATCCAGCTCCAATGGCCACACCTACCATAATAATCCAACATAAAGGATATGTCAGCCGCAAAAGTAATCGATGATTATACTCAAAAAAGTAATGTTGATTATTACCAGAGAGAACAGGCTGAACACTGTTAATGATAATACTGAGTCCCAATAATGGCGTTAACTCATCCACGACCTTTCTGACTTTTTTATCACTCGAAAACAAAGATGGATAGCTGTGCCTCGTAATAAGCAGAATGAGAGAAAGGATGAGACCCACCAAAAATGAAGAGACAACAGCTACTATCAGAGATAATTTTGCTGCCCTCGGATGAGCTGCTCCTAATTCATTTGAAACCCTCACGCTGCATGCACAAACAGTTGATTACATTTGATGCAGATCCCATTATCACAAATAAACCAAAGCACTACGAAGCAAAATAAACTTTGTAACTTTTTAAGTGTTATATGTACAATGTACACATATTATGGTGAAGTGATCGTCACAAAAGCAGAGAAAAAAACCTTATAGCTGCATTCATTCCTATAGCCACCATTATCGTCCACCCCAATATGTTCATGCTGCAAATTCAACATTAACAGAGTTAGTGCTACCTTATGAAAGAGTAAGAGAAATCAATAATAGTTACTATCATAACACATTTCTGTATTTTAATTTATCAAATTTCCAATATTGGTTAACTTTGATTTTATATTTTTGAAATACTTTGGACTAACGGTACCATCTATGTGTAGAAATCCATGATTTTGTTTAGTACTTTCCTGAGCTATCTATGCAGTGTCGAAATCAGGGGCTTTATTTTAAGCTCTTAATTAGTTACCGATACACGATCATCGACAATCAACCGGAGGTTGTGATGTCACATTTGCTTTAAGCTGTAGAGCTAGCTCTAGTTTAGACATCTGGGACAGACGAAATTTACAAGATCATTTCTAGGACCACCCTTCCACAACCTGCCAAATTGACAATTTGTCATCTCAAATTTCTTTAACTTGGTACATGCTTTGAATGGAAAGTATACGTCCCTATCTCTGTTTTGCTTTCGTCTTTTCACAAGGATACAAAAGCTTGAGATTTCTATAAAACGACATGCTAATTATTCTAAGGCATCGGAAGAATGATCATTTTAAATAATAGCTTCAATGCTGAATTATGAATTGTGGACCTTATATTTTGATGATACTTATCCAAATTGATCTTGTACAATGTTATAGACTCGGATTTGTTGGTGTGAAGCTATGAAAATAACTACCTTTCAATACTATACTAAGGACTGAGTGGAGGCATTGACCTATCTACCTATGAGATAAAACTAATATTTTGGGTTTTTTTTTCTCTTTTGCGAAAGTTTAGACCTTCTATCTATACATTCAAAGATAAATTTTACAATAATTAATGTGTAAATTTATGTAAGAATAGAATAAGGTACAAATAAAATATAAGGTTTTGTAAGAGTTGAATAAGGGAATTAATAAATGTAAAGAAAAAACAAGTTGCACAAAATGTTTTAAGAGAAATTTATTCTAAGACCTAAACTTCAATTTTTTTAAGTAAAGAATACTAACTAAAGAAAAAAGAATTCAATTTGAGTAATCATATATACTTAATTTAGAAGATTGTTTTTAAGCAGAAAGTCATAGTTAGCTAAGGACTTAGAAACGCAGTGGTATAGACAATAGTTCGAAAATATTTAACCAAACTAAGGTACTTTATCAAGACCCAAATAGAAGAAAACAAAAAAAAAAAAACAATTTATTCACAGGCAAAGCAAACAATGAATTCTTCATGTACCCTTCCATTCATTACTAGTCACTGAAAAATGAACAGCCAATGAAGCAGTGATGTACGAGAGATAGCGTGGGAATAAACTAGTACTGTTACGCACAAGAGGTATTCAATTCTTACACCACCACCTCATTAGATAAGAGGACTTTAGAATGTGGTCATCGTCAATGTTTGGTTTCTAGACTTTCTTCACTGACGCATTTTTTTAATGTGGCGGGAGTCAATCTTCAAATTATGGACACCCATATTCAATAGTCGTTGTCCGACTTTTCCTATGTGTCACTCTCGAGACACAGATTTGTGTTATGCAATTACTTAATGACCTTAAACCAATCCAAGTTAAGGTTAAAGGAAAGAAAAGTCAGTCCAATGATGTTTAGGGCAAGGAAGAGAAAGTTGATTATCATATAAAGTTAAGAGCAGTAAAACAAGGTCAGGTCAGATCACTGGTGTGGTCTCAGAACCTGCTACTGGTCTTTCAGATGCAGTGATATTAATGATGTTAAGATGAGCAATCTTGTGAATTGACACCAGTATCGAACGTACCATATAGACAAAGCATCTACCGACACCTCCGCGTTCTTTAAGTAGCCGGCGAAGAGTATTAACGCCATGAAGTACCACACCTCCAAGCTGCAATTTTTTACGAGGAAAGCTCAAATTTATTTGACTATAATGTAAGCAGTAGATAATCTCTATGTCTAATTTAGGAGAAATAATGATCTAAAAATAATTAGTTAATGATTTTTTAAATAAATTTACAAAAACTCTTATGTCTTCTTTTTTTGTGTGTGATTTGACATGCACCTCTGCTTGGGATATGACAATTCTATAATCCTGATGACTATACATGAACTTAATTAAGCAAAAAAGCAACAAAGAAAAAACAAGAAATAAGGTTCTTGGTACTTCCAAAACCTGACACTACTTGCACTATTGAGAATTACCACACAAAACACAATGGTTGTTCCGAGAAAAAATTACCTGGCTGTAACTGTGTTGGGCAGACAACAAATTTTGATCATTTTTTACTAGGTTGATCCGTATCCGCTTTAGAGAACCATTTATGTCAACTTTCGTTAAAAGATGGAGTCCCTTAATTGTCTAAGGATCTTGCGGCTACCAAACACCAGGGATGGTAGTGCTAACAGATGGGTCCATAGCCATAATCCCCCATTAAAAAGGGGGGATTCAAATTTCAAGGGCTACTTCAATTTGAATTAAAAAAATAAAAATTACAATAATTCTATAAAAACAACTACTATTAATATAAATATAATTTATCTATCTTTTTTTTTAAATCTCCTTATTCTATATCTTATCAAAACAGCCTTTTATACAGTTCCTTATTTATATGGGAGCTAGCTCTTGTATCACTTACGAGAATGGATAGGGGAGTGGGACTATGCATATGCATCGGGGTTTTCCCAGCACCAATTAAATGAGGTAATCTTATACTAGATGCTGCACATATATAACATTTACATTTTATATACGACAAATTGATTTCAATTGGTTTTACTTTCTCCTGAAATCGATTGCTATCAAGCCAGCAAAAAGTAATGACTACTGAGTACTTCGTTAAGCATTCACAATAATTGCGGGGAACACTGGGAGTTGATTACCAGAGCATTACAGCTGATGCAAGAGACAGCCTAACAAAACTCCACAGATTTTGGAAAGCTTTCCACGAGAAACCATTCCAAGCTCTTCCACAACTTCCACTCAGGATATATAAAAGCTGAGACGCGTCTATAAGCCACCACGAAGCATTCAAAACGACCGCAGCGCCCACCAGGCCCCACCCTAGCTTCAGCATCAGCAACCAGCTAAAGAGCGTGTGTAGGACAAACGCCACTGCCGCTATCACCGCCATAGCCATCATTTTGCTCTGAGCCTGCAAAAACTTGGCCATTGGGAAGTTGAAAGCATAGGCAAATAGTTGCGGAATCATCCATATGGCAAAGGTCCCAGCTGCCTTGGATATTGCTTCGGTCTGGCCTATGAGTCTCAGAAACGGAGCTGCGAAGATGTATATTAGACTGAGAAACAAAGCTGTGGTGAAGAGAATGACCCATGATCGTTGCATATAGATTCCAAGCATGTCAAGTTGCCTAGCTCCAAAAGCTTGCCCACATAGTGTTTCGAGTGCGCTTCCCATGCCAAGCTGGTTGGATTATGTAAGCACGTTTCAGTTTCGATCAATACTAAGTAATCCAAGACATGATTTTGAAACTATACTATGCAATTTGTGTTTATAAATATGCTGTGGATATGTTGTGCTTTGTACCATTATACCAAATGAGAAGCCAGCGATGACGGAGTTCTCAACGGATACGGCGGCGAGTTGCAGAGTCCCAACGTGGCCGGCGAAGGTTTGAGTGATGGCGCCGAGAGAGTACTGACATACGGAGGTGAAGATGGCGGGGCCCGCTAGGTACCAGAGCTTGAAGGACTCTCTGTAAAACTCCCTGAAGAAATCTCGGACGCCGTTGATCGGAGGGACGTCGTCGACGTCGGCGACGAAGGAGGAGGCAAAGGAAGTGTTTGTTGTTGGTGAGTGAAGTGACTCGTGGTGGTCCTGCTCTCTTGGAGGAAGGAGAGGTTGCCTAGAATCCTCCATTTCTAAGCAGATAATAAATGCAGAAAATGCCTGCGTTTCGATTATGTCATGGATGATATTTTCTGCACGATGGCTGTTATATATACGAGGTTCACTTGTAATAGAACAAAATAAAGAGCTTGACAATAAGTTTTGGCTTTTTGTTGTTTGGAAGGAGATAGAAAAATCTAAAATTAAGTTAAACCAGAAATGAAAATTTGAAGCAGATACAATAAGGACGTCAGTATCAACCCTGGTTCTTAAGTGGTGAAAATTTCAACACTAATATATTTATACAAAAACTATTCGGTTAAGAAGTTTTATTTTTATAAAATATGCAGTCATATATTAGAGAGTGCATCATTCATTTCATTTTAAGATTCATTTTCTTCTAACTTAATTAATAGTGCTTAAAACTTTACTATGGTTTGTACTTTGTATGTCTTACAATTTTTTTGTGATATGTAAGTCAAAACTGATCTCATTTGAAAAGTGAATTAATTATTGATTGAATTAATCGAAATTAATATACATTTGTTTAACTAATATTTATCAAGTCTATAATATATCAGTGTTACTTGCATATATTTTGAAAAACTGTAGGGGTGTAGTTTCATAAAATCTTCAATTTATCAAAGTCATTTATAACACAAATTGATCTCAAAATTAGTAAGAATTTTAATTATCTTATCCAATGACAATTCATTGATATCATGAGCTTTCTCGATTGTTGTATTTTTCGGTATGAACCGCAGAGGTAACGATCTTAAGGTCTTCTTAACCAGTTTCAGGTTAGAGTACTTTTTTTCGAGTTAATGTGCTTGGTTTGCTATTCTCTCGTGGAAGTCTCTAATAGTTTCACTTTCTTCCTTCCTTAACTCTTCAAATTTCACAGCCATCATCTAAAGTTTTGAAGCTATCACAGATTTCAATCCTTCATGTATAGTTTGTAAAACGTCACATACTTCTTTCGCTGATTCACAGGCTGATATCATAACAAAGTGACCTTCATCAACTACACTGAAGATAACATGCAACACTTAAGAATTTTCAAGCGCTCTCTCTTTTTCAGCTCTCGTCCACTCACATGCATCTTTAAACATTTCTTCTTCGTTTTCATCAGTCGTCACTAGATGTGTCATCTAGTCCTTTAAAATTGAGTTCCAAGCTTTTGTTCCTTGTGCCTGAATGAATACTTTCATCCGTTATTTTCACGTAGGATAATTTAAACCATCTAATAACGGTAACCTGATAATTGATGCTCCTTCTCTTATAGCAGTAACTGTGAAACAAGGATCTGCATCGACTTGATGTACTGAGTTCTGATTCGTTGACTTGCTCTGATACCAATTGAAAGATCGTAGGGGTGTAGTTTCACAAAATCTTCGATTTACCACAATCGTTTCAAGCACAATCAAAAACCAAAAAAAATTAAACGCACAAACATAAATCAATACTAAAATTTGGTAATGCAGTTCGACACACCTTGTCTGCATCTGCGGGACCCTCACCTAGCTTAATTTTTTCATTAATGACAATAGTTTTATATAAGGCTTTACTGAGCAAACACCACTCAACCCTTGACACTATCCCTTGTTCTCATAACTCGTGAAAAAATTTCACACCTAATAGTACGACCGCCTCGTACTAACCTCAACAAAAGATTTTCTCAAACAGTGTTTAATGATAACAAATCAAAATAAACAACTTAAGTGATTAAACAAAATTCAACATAAATGAAAACATTTGAGAAGGAAAAAAAGAACAACTTTCGTATAAGCTTCACTGAAATAGGTCTAAAAGTTGTCACCACACATTATGTGTTGATTTACTCAAATAGTATTTTTAACTCACAATTGCAGCAGGATGACATTAAGTATGACAGCCCACGCAAACAAGCTTTTACACAAAATCTAGCATACCCCACACCACGATTAACCTTAGCAGAAATCACACACGATATGCAGAGCAACTCAGCCATAAGCCATACAACGAAAATCAACACCCAGCCATTGCTACTCCAAGATGTCAAACCTACAAAGAAAACAATCAACAACCGCTGCAACCCAAGATGGAATTATATCAACATAGAGATCTCCACATTAGTGCTTTCATGCATTGTGTTTCAATAACCATAACAAATAGACCATGGCCTCACTTGACAGAAACTTGCGACCAACACACACTCGGCAAAGATAAAGTCACTCGACGTTAGTGCTTTCATGCGGTGTGTTTCAATCACCAAAACAAATAGACCAAGGCCTTAATTGACACATACCACTCTAACTTCAGCAATTACACAATATCCCTCAAATCACTAAAATAATCATATCAAAGCCTCACTTTTCACGCACACCCCTGCAATCAACACCCAAAAGGGCAATTACCAGATCACACACTTGAGAAGTCCAGAAAAGTAGTCACACTTGAGAAGTCCAGAAAAGTAGTTCACGCACACGGGGAGTTGAGACTTAGAACATCTCAAGCAATCTTACAAAATTCTTAAATGATCCGACGTGATCTCCATACACTCCTAATAGATTTCTATTTAACTTCAAGTTTTATCTAAGAATCGAATTCAAATAAGAAGTGTTACTTATTTACACCTCATCTTAATTTGATTTTAATCCTTATCTTGAAGATTTAATAATAAAAATGTCAAAATTAAATAATGAGAAATATAGCAAATACCTTAACATATTTAATTATTGGTATATTAAAAAGAGATATTTAGAACTTTTTAATACCGAGTAGAGAAAATAAAATAATATAGATAAAACCTTTTAAAAAATAGTAATCGTAGGCTTAGAACATGTAAAGACAGCGGAGTAATGGATGAGAGGGAAGAGACATCTTAAATAAGATGGAAAAGAGGACCTATTATAAAAGAGAATTAACAAAATATTAATGTTTGATTAATACGCTTTCCATCCATGTCACTTAAAGTATTGAGACAATTGAATCACCAGACAACAAAACTGAAAATCAAACTGCCCGACATTAAAGATGGAACACATTGTAAAGGTGATGGTTTATATAACATTCATTTATTAAAAAAAAAACGCATTCCATTATTACGGGCTGTATGGCAGCTGGGAAATTTTGCAAAGAGAAATTTACACACAGATGATTCGCAATAGAAGCATAAGGGCAACTGAAGCAAACTAGCTAAGGGGTGATAGATTCCATCATCCCGAACTGGCTGCTGAGTTCCTGTGGTCATTAAGGTAAAAGGTAAAGCAAATATATATATTTATATAAATCGTTTATCTGCAACCAAGCCTCAGTGCTACTTGGGTAGAAACAGTACAGGGAGGGAAAGAAAGTTGTAGGATGTCGCCACTTCTTGTATGAATAAAACCCAACTTCGTATAAGATCAGGAACAGGTCCCATTCATATTAGTTGCTGATATTAAAAGCGTCATAGGTTCGAGGCTGCAATTATGATTTACCCCTGAAAAGAAGAAAAAGATGGAACAAGAAAAGTGGGGGTTTTAATGTAACCTGTGTAGGAACTTAGTAACTTTGGTTCTAGTCAAATTGAATGGTAGATAGAGGAGTAGAGGCAAAACATTTATGTTTATGTTCCCCCGGAATTGAGATTGATAGTTAATATTTACAAAGTGTTGATTGATTAGTTGCAATGATAACGTTTAGTAAAAAAGGTCCTTGTTACTCAAATAGTTTAGACATAATTTTTATTGGAATAAGATGGTTTGAACTCAATAACTTTTAAGGTGTGAAATTAATAATAGCATTAAGTCAAAATTTGTACCATTGAATTTATCATTTGATAACGGCTCCTATAAATCTGATCAAAATCCTTGAACTTTTGTGGGCTGTTTGGTTGAGGCCTTGAGGGTAATAGAAATTCTATTACTCTTCTATTTCTATTTATTATTTATTTTTTTGTTTGATTGATTTTATGATCTAAGGAATAACATTCCTAAAGATTACATATTTCTTACATTAAGAAATAACCAAAGACAACCTTCACCCCTTTTGACCTGTTCCACGCAAGTGGGGATAACCTCAAACACAACTCTCTTTCTTTTGAACAATCTATACCCCTCAATAATAATAATAATCAAATAAGAAAATAAATAATAATAATAAAAATTACTAATATAAATAATAA
>JAOSBN010114470.1:0-10321 GCA_027563595.1 Erythroxylum suave
GGAGGAAGCCGACCGATCGAAAGAACCAACAGCGAGAACCCTTCACTCCGCTCAACAGGCGGTATGCGGAAGTATTGAAGGTCATGAGAGCGGAGGGGGAATCCCTCCGAGAACCCAATAAATTGAAAACTCCCCTCAACAAAAGAGATTCTTATTTATATTGTCGTTTTCACAGAGACGTCGGTCATGACACGGAGGATTGCTGGGACTTGAAGAAAGAAATTAAATTCCTTATCCAGAGGGGAAGAGTGGGTAGATTTTTGAAGTACAAAAAAACTGTCGATTGAGAAAATGAAGGTAGGAGCGGTCGGTCTGACAATTGGCGAAAACCTTGGCAGCAAAACAACATGAACGATGGAGGAAGGCAGGCCAGGAATATGGACGACTGACGAAACACGTGGGGACCGTCCAGGGCTAGAGATGATAGAAATACTGGGCAGCAGGATGACCGATCGATTAGGGTCATAAATACGATTTTTGGTGGTAGCGCAGCAGAAGGGTCCACGGTCAAAGGAAGGAAGAGGTATGCTAGGCAGACCGCTGAGGGCCAATCAGCAACAAAAAAGCCACAAACTGATGAGGTGATCTCGTTTGACGAATCTGATCTGGCTGGTGTCAGCTGTCCTCATGACGATGCACTAGTGGTCACCTTGAATATGGACGGTAGCGAGGTGAAACGAGTAGTGATTGACACAGGCAGCTCGATCAATCTGTTGTTATTCTTCTATTCTCCATGCTCTTAAATGAACTTTGGTAATGTGCATATGTTTTGTAGAATTGTTGGCGTTTTGACTGTGATGGTTGTTGCAATCTTGAACCGATCACCTTTGGATGAAACATCGAGTGTTTTCCTTGATTATGGCATTCAGTCTGGATAGTAGAGATCTGATGTTATTTGTTTGTTGTGACTCAAAGATTTCCTCATTGCTTGTTGTCCACAGGAACCATATTGTGATTGCAAATGTGTCCCTCCATTCGGAGCAATCCTACAAGAAAGATTGACTTATGTTGGTATGAATCCATTTTGAACAATCAGTCTCGTCCTAGAACCAATTTCCCAGGTTTGGCTTGATCTGTCTCCATATTTCTCGGCTTCTGTAGCTGTTTCTGAGAACGTGTAAGATCGTCTCTTGGCTGTTACAAAGGTGATATCCCCGTTGTTGGTTAGGCCACAGTGTGACCTTTTTGAATTCGTCCATAAGGCATTTCTTAAAACCTTCCATATAAAAAGGTTAGTATTTTACTGCACTTTCAAATGCCACACATGTTTCCATTTTCTGTCAATGTTGTTCCATTTGTGTGCATTCATGCTTTGGTATGCTGATGAGTTGGAATAAATTCCTTGTGGTGACCATTTCCAGACTATGCGATCTAGATTTCCTGTTGGTAGGGATGGTGGGATTGGTCTGATTTCTTGCAATTTATGATCTGGCAGAAGTTGATTTAAAGTCTGTCAGTCCCATTCACCCTTACCTGTTACGTAGTGATTCACTGTTTCCTGCAAGTCAGAAGAAGAGATGTGAGAGATTGCGTGATTCATTAGGGGCTCATTTGAGTCTAGCCATATATCCTGCCATAATTTTGCTCTTGTCCCAGAGCTGATACGCCATTTGACGCTTTGTGTGGCAAAGTTCCACACTGTCTATAATTGGTTCCAGAAGTGAGATCCGCTCTTGTTTGAAGGTAACCTTGTTATCGTTGATTGAGTGTTTATGTTGTATTTGGCAAAAATATCTGATTTCTAGATCTTTTCACTATCTGTGACAAGATCCTATGCATGTTTAAGTATGAATGCTAGATTGACACTTCTTGCCTTCTTGAGGCCCAGGCCACCTCTGTCTTTAGGTTGGCACACCTGATCCCAGGAAAGTAGATTGTTTTGCCTTTCATTTGGGTTTGCTCCCCATAAAAATTTTCTAGTTAGCTTATCCATTTCATTGCATGTGTTTATAGGTAAAATTGATGATTACAGGAGGTAAATGGGAATGGATCCTAGGATTGACTGACTTAGTGTTAATCTTCCTGCTAATGAGATTTGATGTGCATTCCACGAGGTTGTTTTTTTTTTAAACTTTCTGAATTGTGCCATTATATGTGTCTTTTGTTATTCTTCCATGTATGATTGGGGTTCCTAAATATAAGCCTAAGTAGGGCACAAGTGGGATTTGGAGATGATGGCTTAAGCTTTGTCCCAGATGGGGTGGGGTGTTTGGGGAAACATATAATACTGACTTGTCTCTATTGATTGATTGGCCAGAGTACCTTGAGAAAGATGCATTACTTCTGTGATAACATGTGCTTGATTATGAGATGCTTCACTAAAAAGAATTAGGTCATCGACAAAAAGTAAATGGGATAGGGGAAATTTTGGGAGCCAAATGTTATTGGCTTCCATTTACCTTCATTTATCCTGGCATTTATTGCATGAGTAAGTCTATCCATACATAAAATAAAAAGGTAGGGAGAGATTAGGTCTCCCTGCCTGACACCCCTCTTTGGAGTGAAAGGTTCACCTACTATGCCCTCCACAGTGCTTGAGTGGTTGTTGTGGAAAGTGAGCTCTTGATTACCTTTTGTAGATTTTGTGTGATACCTGCTTCGTCCAAAGTATCAAAAATGAAAGACCAGTTCATAGAATAAAAGGCTTTGGATAAGTCTATTTTAATAGCCATCCAACCTTTTTTGCCTTTGGCATTTCTCATTGCGTGCACTGCTTCTTGGACTGTTAGAATATTTTCAGTGATGCTACACCCCTTGACAAAACTTGATTGAGATGAATGAATAAGGGTTGGCATTACCTGTTGTAGCTTGTTTGCCACTACTTTTGTAATTACCTTGGCATTTATGTTGATGAGAGCAATAGGTCTGAAATGACTTAACCTCTCTGGCACTTTTATTTTTGGCAGCAATATGATTAAGCCCTTGTTGATGTTGTGGTCAACTTGGCCAGATTGAAAGGTTTGCTTGACCATGGAGCAAATTGATGGAGATATTGTGTTCCAATTCCTTTGATAGAATCCAGCAGAGTAGCCATCTGGGCCGGCTGCTTTGTTTGGGTTCATATCAAAGATTGCCTCTTTTACCTCATTATCAGTAACTTGTCTCTAAAGCACCAGTCTTACAGCATCGAAGATCTTAGAGAATTGTCCCGTGATTGGAAATGTATCTATGGGGCTAAGAGGAGAGTTTTGATTGTCAGCATGATATAATTTTCTGAAAAACTTAGTTACCTCTAAACTTATGGTGTTTATGTCACTACACCATTGGCCGCTTTCTAGTTGTATGGATTTGAAGTGTTTCCTTGTTCCTGGCCCCTTGTGTAGAGGATGAAAGTATTTTGTGTTTTTGTCACCCTGCTGTATCCAAACAACTCTTTTGTTTTGAACTTTGAGATCTTCTTGGTGGGTGATAATTTGCTCTAGCTCTTGTGTAAGTTCATCTTCTAGTGAGACGAAGTATTGGTTGTATTTGAATGGTAAAATTCTTTGGATCCCTTCGAGTCTGCCCAGTATCTTCTCTTTCTTTTGTTAAGGTCTCCAAATATCTCGTGTTTCCATAGTTGAAGGTCACTCTACAGTTGGACTAAAGCTTCATGCAAAGATAAGTGTCCCTTCCAATTTTGTGTTAGCCAGTAATCCCATTGGTCATGCTTGTCCCAGGTTGATAGATATCTGAATGGTTTTTTGATTTCTTCCATTTGATTTTGCAGGGTCAAAGAAGCCAGCAGAGGGTTGTGATCAGAAGAAACCTTTGTTAAGTGTCTGATTTTGATGGACTCAATTGTTTGTAATAGATTGTTATTTCCTATAGCCCTATCAATACGTTCATAGCATTGTTCTCTTGACCAGGTAAATCTCGTTCCTTCAAAACCTAGGTCTTGGAGGTCGAAGGAGTGTACCTAATCTTGGAATTGACTATAACCTTTTGATATTCTTCCTCCTATTTTGTCAGATGGATCAGTGAAAGCATTGTAATCTCCCAGGGCCAACCAGGGTCCCATAGTTGTTCCTGCAATGACAGAAAGTTTCTTCCAGAGTTTTCTCCTAATTTTGGGGTTAGGACTACCATATATTGCGGTGATAAATATGAAAAGATTTTCAGGAAGGCCAATATGCATGTGAATGAATTGTTTGTCCTTTAGGAGTATGTTGACTTTTATTGATTTGTGTCATAATACCCATATCCCCCCTGAGAACCCCTTTGCTTCTACTCTATGAGAAATTCATGGCAATTTTATTAATGATCTTAGTTGCATTATCACCTGTAGCTTTAGGCTCAAGTATAATAACTATTTTGATGTTATGCATGTAGATGAGATCGTTGAGTACTGAGATTGGTTTGGAATTTGAAATTCCTTGACAATTCCATGACGACAAGTTATGGTTTATTTTTTTGTTATTTATGTACGCCATAAGGAAACATTGTAAAGTTATAGGGATATAAACTTGCTGATTTTCTCCCATTAGTGCGTCTTCACCCTGAGGATTAGGCGCAGGTGGGTGATTGATGAGAGATTGTTAGATGTGATCCTTATCCTGAGGAAGATAAGTTAACACCTTGTTCTTATCCCTGATATGATAACCTTGTTGATCTGTGGGTTTTGCATTTGTTGTGTTTGTATTAGACAAATGTCCAAACTCTCTTTTCGGTGGTGGAGAGTCTGGAAGGATTGTGAATGTGTGGGGTTGTTCCCTGTGATATACATCCATTGTCATTGGTGAAGCATTGGTTGTTTTTGTTAGGTTATCCATTGATGAATCTGCTACAGTTGTGATGTTTGGCTGGGTCACTATAGACTGTTCATGAGGCTGATCCATCTGTGATAGAAAGGTTGGCTCTGTTGTTGCTGTATTGGGCTTCTTGACCCATATCTCTTTTGTCTATGGTTTAAACTTCCTTTTGGGCTGATCTGGCTTGGGCCTAAGAGGCTTGGTTGAGAATACTACTTCTTTTAGGGGCTGTAAAGTGGTTGGCGTGGGTCGATAGGTTTTGAAGAAATCTGGGCCACTAATTTCATCCTCTATTTCATTTAAATCATTAAACCTGGAGGAAGTAGCGACAGATTTGATAGGCAGTGTATTCTTTCCTTCTCTTCCTTCTGATTGTTTCTTTAATGGCGGCTGGGTTCTTTATAACAGTTTCCTTCCCCGTTTTGGAGCCACGAGCCAAGGTCCTGGCTCTGACAGGTTGGATCTTTGTAATGGATAGTGAGCTGGCTTCCAGGTTGATGTCGTGGATGTTGACGTGGAAGATCTTATGGTTGATTATTTGTTATGAGTTATCTATTGATACTATTTTGATTTGTTTATACATTTAATTTATTAAAACAGAGAGTTAATTAATGATATAAAGTAAAAATTATCTTAATTGATAACAAAAAATTATTTTGTATATAATAAGTATTTGTAATTCATACAAAATGACTACAAGTCCGTTATTCATTTGGTGACCGTGGATGCTCTGATTGCTACGATGAGGTGCTACCCCTCTCCTTCAACTCATCTACCACATAATGAAGCTAAGCTATATACTCTATCGACTGTTGCAACTGAGTTGCCAATGTCTATACTGTGCTCCGAAGCTCATGGACTTTATTGGGTGCAAACCGCCTACTAGATGCTACTATACTAAATGTGAAGGATTGCAAATAACATGTGTTTACAAATGAACCTAAACACTTCCACGATGGTCCCTACCACCCACTACATGAAGATAGGTTTGAGACTCATCAAAATCTTCAGACTGTTGAGATTGGCGTTGAATGCTTTCTTATATTTGGTCATATCAGAAGGCAATTTTTATATTAGTAAGAGATAATTATTAAGCATTAATATTAAAGCAAATTTAACATACATTTAGTTCTCTACATTGGGTGTTGACAAAGGTCACATCATCATGCTTCTTAGTATGAGTGTGCAAAAAGAGTCGATAGGGTGTAGGTTTCGTGCCTATAAACTTTTCCTGCATTAGAATAAAATGTTATAAATGAACTACAATTTATAAAAATTTCGACATAATTTTCTCTATTTTTATAATATTTACCCCTTGTTGAACAAAGAAAATAACTCAACAACACAGCCATATATGACACCAGACATTTATAACATTATCATTCTCCATAATACATATATTTCATTCCAAAATTCACAGTTCAAATTAAATTGAAATACATCAAAGTTAAAAAAAATCAGAATATAAATGTAAAGTGTGGATACTTACAAGTTTCTCTGTATGGTCGTGGTGAGTAATAGATCCTCTAGTATGTACGGGAAGACTCTCTCCCCCCATTCTTCACGTCTATTGTTAGAATTATGCTCTGAAATGGACATTACTTTGGGTGATGTCCAATATTGCTACCAATGACTCCATAATTGTTCAGAAATATAAGGATTTCGTACACTAGTTTTGTGTATCGTAACAACAAAGTCTCGATAAAGTGTATGTGCTCGTCTCTCCCATACTTTATAAATGACCACGTCAAATTCAGAATCCAAAAAAAATCTTTTTGAAACAAAAGGAAAAACATACGATAAGTACTTAAAATGTAATAATATTTATCTAATTAATGTATAAAAATCAATTAAAAACCAAAAAATATTTTTTGTATCTCAAACTCCTAATAGTAAAATTCCTTTGTTGCCTGAGAGATATTCTTTCATATATAACCTTCAAGATCAATCTTCTCCTTCAATTTGGATGTCATGTTTCTTGAGCACGGTTAAGGGGGAATTAACCTAATATAAAAACAATTAATTTTATACCTTTTTTAAATTTAAACTTATAACTTAATTATAAACATATGGTGTTTCATGTATTTTCATTTACAGATTGTTGACAATTGTGATGTAAGTTCTTCTATCAACTCCCTTTGCTCCAGGCTGAAGGCTGCCTCTTTCATCCGCATCATTTACCCCTGATAACTTTGTTGGTATAGGGGTGGTGGATGGTATAGCAGCACGTACAGAAGGTGATGCCTCATCTGCAAGTGTAGTAGTTGGAGGTGCAGCATTTTGATTCGGTCGCAGTTGTAGAATGTGATTCTTCACTTAGACAGTAACTAACTCCAAATCGTGATCTGAGCCTTGGTTGCATCATGTCTTGTTTTCTCTTTGGTGGCATATTTTAACCTGAAATTCATATTTGATTGAATATTCCATAAATACAACAATTTCAATTCAATATTTCACAATATATTGAAAAGAAAATAATTGATTTGTTGAATATAATATTCTATTATAAACACAAATTAACCGCTATCAACATTTAATTGTAAATCAAAATCATCATCATCTTCTTTTTCTGAAGAATTATAATTAAACTCAAGCTCCTCTTCAGATCTCTCGCCCTTCTCATCCTCTCTAGATGAAATTTCAACATATTCATTATTTGGATCATTTAAAGATTCATTCTTGTCATATGTAACACATGCATATATTTCATAAACATCTTCTTAAAATGCTCTACTTTCAATTCTCTGTTCTCCTTTTTCATGTGATTCAAAAACACCTCTAGGTTTAACTTAGTAAATGGCCAACCAGTCTGACTTATCTCATTGTAAGCTAGGAAAATGGACATAATACACCTGGATCGCTTGCATTGCCAACACGAAAAGGTTTAAATTGTCTAAATCTTTTTCGCTTGTTGATTTCAACTAGATTATATTGGTTATGCACTTTTATACCAACATTTGGAGTTGGATCAAACCTGTCAAACTTAAATATCAAACTTCTCTTTATTAGCAATGCAGGGTACTCAATTTTAAGTATCTCAATAATTTTACCATAATAATCCATCAATTCTCCTTCTATGCAAACTCCACTATTTACTGTTGCCATGCTATGACCATGATATTCGGTATGATATTTGTATCCATTAACGAAATACACTGGATACGATTTAACAGTTTGCAAGGGTCCCTTTGCAAGTTTACATATGAACTTGTTCTCTATTGGATTTTCTAAGTCCTACACAAAAGAAATTGTCAACATGCAAACCAAGACCCCTAATAAGTTTTTTTCATATAGTAAAAACTATCAAGCATTGTATGCTTAGGAGGCAATGATTTATTATACCATCCAAGAATTTTATCAAAACTACGATAAGAAATATGCTCTTCAGACTTTATGTTCAATATTCGAGCAATTGAAAACAATTGAGTCATTTTCTCACAATTTGGCCATAATTCTTGATTGGCTAAATGTAGTAAGTCAAAAAAATTGTTTTGCATATGGGTTTGGTTCTTTTTCATGATTTTCTATATTTTTCTGTAAGGTATAATAGATTGCATCATAAACCTTTTGCATGCATTACAAGAAAAATGTGCTTTTGCGGCGGTCTTTATCGACAGAAAATACAGACTTTCTGTCGGTATGTAATATTAGTGACAAATATTACCGACGGATAAAAGTGTCGTACAAATAGTCGTATAAAAAATACCGATGGAAAAAAATTTACCATTGGTAAATTTTCTGACGGAATATTTTTTACCGTTGGTATATTTACGAACAGAAAATTGTTTTCCATTGGTATATTTTCCAATGGTTTAAATACTTTCGTTGGTAAGTCGGTAATTCTATCACTAATGATCGACCATATACCGTTGGTTATTCCATTTGTGATTATCGACGGTATGTGGTTGTTACTCCGTTTGTGATTACTGACGGTTTCCATCGGTACGTAATTGTTACAAATATACCAACGGAAGTTGTTGTTCCGTCGATAATAACATATAACATATGGTTATTTACTCCGTCTGTGATTATCGACGTTTTTTTTGCATCGGTAAGTTTATGCAAACCGTGGGGGAAATTGTTCCAAATTTATTGACGAAGTTATTATTCCGTTTGTGATTATCGACAGTAATGTTTATTCCGTTGGTAAATGTTTTAGTTTTAACGATGGATTTTTATATGTCCTCCTATAAATGAGTTAGAAAACTTTTTTTTTAAATATACTGTCAATAAATTTTATTTTGCATAATTTGAATAGCTATTAATGTAATAGAATACATTTAATTTTTTAAACATAAATTTGATTGATGACATAAAGTTGAAAATATCTTAATTGATAATAAAAAATTAAATTGTACATAATAAGTTTTCGTATCTCTAATAAAATGATCAAAAGTACATTTAATTTGGAGATGGCGGATGCTCTGATTGATGCGATGAGGCGCTACTCCTACCCTTCAACTCATCCATCTCATTACGGAGTTGAGCTATGTACTCCATGTTGCAACTGAGTTGCCAACATCTGTACTGTGCTCTCAAGCTGAACGACCCTCTCATTGGATACTAACCACCCACCAGATGCAGCTGTACTGGATGTGAGGATTGTAAATAACATGTATTTGCAAATGAACTTAAGCTGAATATCCTTCCCTGACGGCCCTTACCACCAACTGAATGAAGATAGGTTTGAGTCTCATCAACATCTTCAGACTGCTAAGACTGTCGTTCAATGCTTTCTTGAATTTGGTCCTATCAGAAGGCAATGTTTATATTAGTAAGTGATAATTATTAAACATTAATATTAAACCATAAATTTCACATACATTGAGTTCTCTACAACGGTTGTTGACGAATGTCACACCGTCATGCTTCTTAGTGTAAGTGTGCAAAAAGAGTTAACAGGGTGTAGGTCTCATGCCCATGGTCTTTATTGGAATTGTGTAAATATAGTGTCGTGGAAAGCAAGTGTATTTACTTATAACTTAATTTTCTTCCAGTTACAGTTTTGTAATGAAAATATTTATTATTAATAAAAATAAAAGAGTTTGGTTTTTATTAGCATTATATATCTAGTCATAAGGTACCAAGATTCTTTTGTAAGTAATATACATATATACAGAGATGTATGGGAAACATGTATATTATAATAATCTAAAATAATAGATTCACAATTGAATAATCAAGTTGGTCGCTTGATTATGGTTTAGACTGTAGTGTTATGATTTATCTCTATGTAATTAAAGGAGTTTACTTCAAGAGAATGATGAGTTTCATATCATGATAGTAGTTGACAATTGATAATGGCACTATTAAATGAATCTGGAGTCAAGCATGTTTTAAGAATAAAGTGGGTCGTTACTTTAATCTTAAAACATACAACTTGAGCATTTGTTTATCATGGATCTCAATCTTGATGAGTGGTGAACTCATATATGTTTCATTATAATTCTTAACATGATCGAAATGAATTTTTACAGAGTATTAATCTAGTGTTTGCATGTTGGAATTATTAAATGAAACATGCATTAGGGAACATTCACTCAAATAAAGAGTTTATAGTGATATCATCACTTCTAGATGTTTTATGGAAA
>JAOSBN010114471.1:0-10320 GCA_027563595.1 Erythroxylum suave
AAAACAAAAAAGTATACACAATTCAACCCCCCTTCTTGTGTGTTGATTATCATTGTACTAATTTGTGATTTACTTCATCAAGTTCTTTAAAAACACCAAGAAGCCCTAATTCTCATGCTCCCACTTACATCATCTTGAAGGTGGATTAGGTGGGACTTTCTAGTGGCAAATAAAAGGGACAACAAAATGGGAGTAGCATTAGATAGATGGAAGCAAGGTGTAGCTTTGGTGAAAAATTCGTGAAGATGAAGGAGAAGGTTCAAGAAGGAAGTCACAAAGAAGATATTTTTAAGACAAGACAACAGTAACTTGGTCTTTCAAGTTAAAAGAAACGTGGCTTAAAACTTTGTTTGGCCATTTGTCCAATTTATAAGGTTCTAACTATGTGCTCATTATTTAACTAGTTCAATCAACTCCAAATTTTTCTCCAATTGTCTCTAAATTTCAATATCATTTTTAAAAAAATTCTAAAGTTATCTATAAAATTTCTCCAATATCATTTGACTCTTATTTTTATTTCCTTTTATAATTGACTTGCCACTTGGCATTTTTCCTAATCTAAATTGACTTGCCACTTGAGGTAGAAGGTTAGTTAGAAAGATGGACTACGAGTCCGATGAAAGGTTCAACTAGATAGTCTCGTTACTTCAAGATCCGGTTGATAAGTGGAGGAAGACTATCCCAAGTAGTTCTGCCCAACCTTACAGACTGATGTGGGAAGATGTTCTGAAGGTCTTCAAGGAGAATTATATTACAAAGATCTATTTGGATAGGAAGATGAAAGAGTTTCTCGATCTAAAACAGGGAAATCTTACTGTAGCCAGTATGAGGTGTGGTTTAATGAATTAACAGGCTATGCTACTACTTTGATTCTAACTTAGGAAGATAAGTGTAAGCAGTTTGAGGATGGACTGAATATGGAAATTAGGACAAGGTTGGCTATTACTAATTTTAATAGTTTCATTGAGTTGAGAGCTGCTTCGATTCGGATTAAGCAGTTATTGAAGGATGAACAAGGAGAGTATAGGTAGGAGTTTAGAATTAAGAGGCATGGTAAGTTTCAAGTTGATTCTGGCAAAAGATTTAGTAAATTCCAGAATAGACTATCACAATCACAAACTAGATCGAGGCAATTAGGGTATAGGCTAAAAGGTAGCTTTGTTTATGCTAGTAGTAGTAAAGGTCAAGCAATTGGAGGACATGCATATGGAGGGAAAACACAATAGATGCCTAGTTGTGAGTATTATGGAAAGAAACATGGTGGAGAATATTGGAAGATATCGGGAGCTTACTTACGTTATGGCTCTTTAAGGCATTAGATTAAAGACTGTTTTGTAACTTTAGGAGCACAATCTAGAGTAAGAGGAGGATCAGTGATTGAAATGACTGTCCAGCAGAGCAAAGCTAGTGGAGCAGGATAAAGAGATGGATGTAAGGTTAAAACCAATTCAGTAGGTCTTAGTGTTAAGACTGAGGTACAAAGTAACCAACCACAATCCCAAACTAGAATCTTTACTATTATAAGACAGTAGACATAGAATTCTTCAGATGCTATTGTAGGTGTGTAACATGTCTTTCAATTTGAGGCATTTGCATTTTTAGATCCACTATCTACACATTCATTCATTACTCCATATATGGCATCTAAACTGCAATGTGAGAGAGAGATGTTGAAATGTGGCTTAAAGGTGAGTACACCGATAGGTAGTACTACAATGATTGGAGAAGTGTGTAAAGGGTGTATGATTTGGGTTGATCAATTGGAGTTAAAAGCCAATTTGATAGTATTATAGTTAAAAGAGATAGACCTCATTTTAGGTATGGACTGGCTTATTGCTCATAGGGTTGTGATGAATTGTTATACTAAAGAAGTTATTCTTGAATCTCCTAATCAACCAAAGGTTATATTTCAAGGTGATAGTCAAGCAGTACTAGCCATATTGATTTCATCAATGAGTGTCGTTAGTCTGATTTGAAGTAAATGTGAGGCTTATTTAGCCTATGTGACCGATACCCAAATTGAGTAGGCAGTACATGATATTCCTGTTGTTAAGGATTTCCTAAATGTATTTCCTACTGAATTACCAGGATTACCACCCAATAGGGAAATGAAGTTCACTATTAACTTAGTTCCATGTACTACTCCTATATCTATCCCTTCGTATATGATGTCATTTGTGGAACTTAAGGAAGTTAACCCTCAGTTACAGGAGTTGTTGGATAAGGGTTTTATTAGACCTAATGTATCGCCTTGGGGAGCGCCAATTTTGTTTGTAATGAAAAAGGATGGCACCTTTCAGATTATGAATTGATTATAAGCAATTGAATTAGGTGACAGTAAAGAATAAGTATCCCTTATTAAGCATATATGATTTACTCAATCAGTTATAGGGAGCTCAGGTTTTTACTAAACTAGATTTGAGGTTAGGATATTATCAACTGAAGATAACAGAAGTTGATGTACTAAAAAGTGCATTCAAAACCAGATATGGACTAAAGATGCCTTTTGGATTGATAAATGCTCCGGTGGCCTTTATGGAATTGATGAATAAAGTATTCTAACCTTAATTAGATCATTTTGTGATTGTATTCATAGCTGATATTTTGGTGTGCTATGAGGAGTAGAGAGGAACATTCTAAGCATTTAAAGTTGGTCTTACAGATAATGAGAGAGAAGCAATTGTATGCCAAGTTCAGTAAGTGTGAACTTTGGCTTGACTAAGTGGTGTTCTTGGGTCATATAATATCTGGACAAGGCATATAGGTAGACCCAAAGAAAGTTAAGGCAGTGATGAAGAGGGAAACACCTAGAAATGTGTCTGAGATTCAAAGTTTTCTTGTGTCAGGAGGTTATTGCAAGAGGTTTGTCGAGGGGATTTCATTGATCTAAGCCCTTTTGAAAAAACTTTTGATAAAGAATCAACCTTTTTAATGGACTAATGAGTGTCAAAAGAGTTTTGAGAAGTTAAAACATTGATTAACTACGACATTTATTGTTGGACTTCATTTTCAGAGCCCAACATCGGACTTGGGATCATGAAGCTTGAGCGGGGTTAGGGGGAGGCTTAGAATTTGGAGATTTGAAAGAAAGATCCTTCGCAAGCAAATGCGGGCTTCATTGTGGCGTCAATTATCTTCGCCGCGGCAAACTTATACGGGTCGATTTCACCGTGACAAAAAGTATAATCTTCACCATAGCAAAATTGCCATGTGAATTACGCCGTGACGAACTCTTGGCTTCGTCACGGTGAAAACCCCTTGTAGCAGAATTCAAAACCCATGCTACCCATCTTACTATATTGCAAACTTAAAATCTTTCAATCATATACATCATTTCAACCCAAAAACAAAATGGATAAAAATCTAACCTAATCCAATTTCTCAAAATCTTAATCTCAATTCCAAAATCGAATACTTTGCGAAAATATGCAAGATCATAGATAAAACCAAACATGTATTTCATTAATGACAAAAGTAAGAGTTTTACAATGCTTTAGTGGACCTTTTGAGCCCCCTTACATCATAATCCAAAATATAAAGTTTACAAAAAACTTGAATCGCTCAAAATGCAACTATAGTATTGTTACATGATCTAACTTCAAAACAAAACAAAACATGCAAACTGGAGTGATGCCTTGACTTTTGACTCAATCACTCGATGACTTGTTCATCGTCTGAAGATGGGAAGGAAGATGGAGGGGGTGAGCTTAAAGCTTGTAGGTAACAATTTTAGAACTAGTAACAAGCAAAACCATTAAATTAATTTACATTGAGTCATAAGCATATATTCTCAAATCATCAAACACTTTATAAGCAATTGAAATCATGCATTCAATAAACTTGTCAACACATAAGCACATCAAAATGGTTTGAGTGGATCCAAAACAGAACATACTACACATTTTCCATAAGGGTCCTATGTAGTCGTGAATAGAGCATACTATCGTAATTTCATTTAATGGTCTTGTGTAATCGTGAACTTATGGGAGTCCATGAAGTTGCTCCATGCCACTAGCGGGTAGGTGGGAGAAGCCTTTTGTCAAAGTGCACTTGACTTAACTTAGGGGACCACCACAAACTCACATAATCATGCATTTCACAACTAGTA
This sequence comes from Erythroxylum suave, assembly GCA_027563595.1. Classification (NCBI taxonomy): domain Eukaryota; kingdom Viridiplantae; phylum Streptophyta; class Magnoliopsida; order Malpighiales; family Erythroxylaceae; genus Erythroxylum; species Erythroxylum suave. Next base: position 4,109 of record JAOSBN010114471.1, read on the forward strand.
AACTTATAGCCTCAACGACATTTTTCCAAAACTTGATTTCATAACCAAAATATCGTTTTATAAATCAATATTCTTTTCAAAAATCATTTTCATCATTCATTTCATAAACCAATAACACAATTCATATACAAACACATAGCACATTATCAAAGCATTCAAATAGCCTCAATGGCACATTTATAACAAAATTGAAAACATTTTAAAACTTTCTTGGTTTTGAAGAAACATTAGGGGCTTATTACTTAATTATAAAAATGTAACCCACCTTGAAATCCTTGCTTATAAGAGTGGCTTAAGGATGTTCTTCCCCTTGCTCCTCTTGCCTCTCTTGATCACCTTCCTGATTTCCTTAAACAATAACCAAAATTCCATTCATTTTAGTTTAGAAATCGGAAAGTCATGCCTCAACAAGTTAAACTACTTCTCATACTGAAACCAAATCCATATTCAACTTCCACCCTGAAATTGAAATCGTTAAGGACTGAATTGGAACTCCATTTCATCATACAAATTGTATCCCTATGTCTCTAGTTTACACCAAATAAAAAAATAATCTCATTTAGATAACTACACAGAAAGTTATGCCCAAAATACCAAAGTGTGTTCTGCGCTGGAAAGCTGAGTTTGCCGCAGCAAAACCAAGTTGCAAATTGTCCAAACAGAGAACATGTTTTGTAATATTGCAGCAAAACCTAGAAGTTCGCCACGGCGAAAGTATCCAAAAACCGATTCCGCGACAACGTGTTTTGGAACATTTCTGCTCTTTTTACTTCCCACCTTTCACATATAACCCATCCTATCACTAACCCATCTCTTCTACTCCATTTTCAACACAATTCCAATCTAATGTCATTCATAACAATTCATATTCTACTTTTAATCATTAACCACACATAACATTTACATAAACCATTCATCACAACTTTCTACACATATTCACTCTATTTTCACTTCTAACCAACCCTAAATATTCTTCATCTAGCAATTAAGAAGGGTTAATGCTCATACTTACTTGATTAGCCTCATTGTGTTCAAATTCTTCAAGAATCTCCAAAACCCTAACTCTTCTCTTCTTTTTCTCCTTTCTCTCTTTCACTCACAATTTTACTTCTCTCAAATGCAAGACAAGTCTTCTTTCTCCCTTTTATACTCCTAATGATTGGACAATGTCCATCTTGTCCCTGCTTTAATGCTTCAAGGTTTTTAAGTTTAAGTGATCTTCCAAAAATACCCTTATGCATTCTTAATTCTTCAATTTAACTTACACCATACTATATTCTAACTTAATCTTAATTCTTCCATTTAATACTTCAAATTTCCATCAATCCATGCTATAAATCCTCCCAACATTGACATGCTAATTAAACTTTAATAAAAAATGATTTATCTAGCAAGGCCACAAAATTTATTCAAATCATGCTTAATAAAATAGATAATTAAAAAAGACGAGGATGAAAAATGAAGGCCTACAAAGATCAAAAATACCAAACAAAAAGTGAAAAGATTTTTGAGCGGCGATCCTAATCCTATAGCTGAAACCCTAAATTTCTACACCTTTTTTCCGGCCAAATGGCCACTGTGGCCACTGGACAGCCTCCACCAGAGGCTGTCTAACCTTCTTTGACACCACCTACATTGACTACACGATCCATACTACCAATATCTTATGCCAATACCCTAAAACCACGACAATATAACATTACAATCCCTACCATTCCTCGAAAACCTGTTACGTATCTGCATGGAGAACCTAGGGTTCTCTGGGGAGAAAAAGAGATAGAACAGATGATTTTATGTGAAAATATACAATATGCTATTGTTGGTAAGTTTTCTTATGGCTGACCTGACATTAAAGAACTTAGAAAACTGATCCCAAAGCAATATGAATTGAAAGGAGAATGTCCCGTTGGATTACTAAGGAACAGATATGTTTTGTTACGTCCAAGTTTGGTAGAAGACTATGTCAAACTCTTGTCTAAGCCAACTTTTTACATTAATCACATGAACGGGTGGTATCCAATGAGAACATTGAAGTGGGATCCATGGTTTGATCCTGATGAAGAAACAACAACAGCAATTGCGTGGATTTCATTTCCTTATTTGCCACCAAATTTTTTCGTGAAGGAAGCAGTGTTTTCTTTGGCTTCAGCAGTGGGTAAGCCACTACAAGTTGATATGGCAATAAAAAATCAAACCAGAACGAGTTATGCAAGGGTAAAGATTGAAGTTAATTTACTTAGTAATTTTCCACAGAGAATTAATATTGGCATGAAGAAGAAGGGAACTGGTGAGATTTTAGATAAATGGATAAAGATTAATTATGACCATTTGCCTAAATACTGTAAAAGGTGTAAGTTGTAAGGTCATAATGAATCTGAATGTTATATAATCCACCCAGAATTATATCCCAAAGAAAAAGTCCAGCCACCTTTGAAGGCAGGTATTGTTGCAATTGATTCTCAACCTAAAAAGGTGTTGGAGAATAAAACAGAAGGTAAAGTGGAGAAAAGCAGTAAAATTGTAACAGCAAAGGATAGTGTTACTGCTACAGATAAACAAGAGATGATGAAATTCCAGAAGAGACGATATAGGAGTGGACATACCAAGCCTATACAGGGATGGAAGGCCAAGGAAGATCAATATAAAGCAGATATTTGTCAAGGTAAGGATAAAGGAACTAATAAGGAGGTAGTTACTACCAACATGTTTGATGCTTTAATGCATACTGAAGATGATAGTGCGGAGGCGCACATAGATGAAGTGCAGATTACTGGTGCAAAGGATGAGGCAGTAGATGTGGTGAGGCTACCGGCTGAATCAATAATAGAGAAACCAAGTACTAGCAATACGAATAATAACCAACAAGTACTAATATCAGCACAAGAAATAAAAAGGAATCTGCTAAAGCATGGGTGGAGGCTTCTTTTGGAAAGACATCATCCATTATTGCCACGACAAGAGCTCCGGAAAAGGAACAAATAGAGGACTCACAGGAAAATATCCTCTATGCTAGCAAGGACCAGGATGGTGAAGTAGTTGGTGATTTATTACTGGTAATCTTTCAGAACTTAGCCTGTAAGTCAGGAGCGTCTAAAAATCTTTTACATATTGTTGAGGTAGAAATAAGTAAAGGAAGAGAGACAGATGAAACACAGGATCTTGGTAAATAGGATACACATGCAATTATGGATCCAGGAATTCCAGGTTACAAGCAGTCCACTCCGACACAGAAGAGGGGGATAGTAATTTGCAGCAGATTCGGGATTTGAAGGAGGATGATACCATGGATCAGATAATCAATCAAGTTGCTAGAGATGGGGATTTATCGCCCAAACATATTCAGATATTACAAAGTTGTGGAAAGAAAACTAGGCAGAACAATTTGGTTCCACTGCAGGTAATAACAAGGAGTAGTAAATATAAATCTTCCAGTAATTAATGATTGATAAACTACTATTTTGGAATATAAGATCAGTCAACACTCAAAAATCTTTTGAGAGGTTAACTAAGCTTAATAGGAGGCATCATTACTCACTCATAGCACTTATGGAACCTTTCTATGGGCCTGATGAAGTTGACAGCTATAGAAGAAGGTTAGGCATCCATAATTCAATGGTTAATAGTTCAGAAAAGATTTGGATCTTTTGGACTGATGATTGGCAAGCTCAGGTTATTAGTGATACGGCACAGCATGTGACTCTCAAAATGACTCAAGTCAACTTGCATCAAGAAGCTTTTGTCACTATTTTCCATGCTAAATGTACTGCTATAGAAAGGTTAGAGTTGTGGGATTCTATTGTTCAAGATATTATGCATATTCAAGGACCATGGATAATAGGGGGAGATTTTAATGTTATTCTAGATGCTGATGAGAAACTAAAGGGTCTTCCTGTTCATTTGGCTGAAACTGCTGATTTTGCTCACTTTGTTACTCACTGTGGTCTACTGGAACTGACATACTCTGGTAGTAAATACACTTGGTGGAATGGTAGAACTGGAGAGGATTGCATTTTCATAAGACTTGACAGAATTTTTGGAAATTAGGAATTCATGAGCCTTTTCCCATCATCAGAAGTCTCACATCTAATAAGGCATGGTTCTGATCATGCCCCTCTTCATGTCATGTGCAATACACAGGAGAAGGTGGTTGTTAAGCCATTTAAGTTCTTAAACTTTTGGACACAGCATCCAAAATTTTTGGACTTAGTCAAACATAATTGGAGCCTGGATTTTGCAGCAAATCCATTTTTTGAATTTCAAGCTAAATTGAAGAAGGTGAAAATAGCTTTGACAAAGTGCAGTAAGGAGACATATGGCAATATCTTCCAGCAAATTTCAACTATAGAAGATACCATCAAGGTAAAGGAATTACAGTTTGAATTAAATCCTTCCATGTTAAACATAACAGAGTTAAATAAAGCTCAAGCTGAGCTAAATAGATACTTGCATTTGGAAGAAGAATGTTGGAAGCAGAAAGTTGGTATGAGGTGGTTCAAGGATGGTGATAGAAATACTAAGTTCTTTCACTCATATGTCAAAGGAAGAAGGAAGAAACTGGCTCTGTAGAGGATCCAAAATAGTCAAGGAGATTGGATTTCTTCGAATAAGGATATAGGGGAGGAAGCAGTAATTTTTTTATCAAGATCAGTTTAGACAGTTGCATGAAAGCACTGATTATGAGATGATACAGAAGATCCCTCCTTTGATATCTGCCGCACAAAATGATTCAATTATTACTCTCCCTAGTAATGAAGAAGTCAAGCAAGCAGTTTCTAGTCTGAATGGTGATAGTACAAGTGGTCCTGATGGCTTTTCAGGCCATTTTTTCTAGGTCTGTTGGTACATTATAGGGGAAGATGTAACCAGAATGGTTAGAGCATTTTTTTGTGGGAAAGAGTTGCCTAAATTTATAACTCATACCAATCTTGTCTTAATTCCCAAGAAGGAAGTGGTCAATCCTCTTGTAGTTTTGAGACCAATAAGCCTCAGCACTTTTGCTAACAAGATCATTTCCAGAGTATTGCATGAGAGGATAGTGACAGTTCTGCCAGGTATTATTTCTAATACTCAAACAGGTTTTGTTCAAGGTAGGAGCATTGTGGAGAATGTGTTATTAGCACAGGAGATCATAAGAGATATAAACAAGAGAAGCAAACTGCATAATGTGGCATTAAAGCTTGATATGGCTAAGGCATATGATAGGGTGCCGTGGATTTTTCTAACAAAGGTTTTGAGGTAGTTTGCTTTTTCAGAGGTGATTATAGACATGATATGGAGATTGGTATCAAATAATTGGTACTCAGTGATTGTAAAACGTCAATCTCATGGTTTCTTTCATTCTACTAGGGGACTGAAGCAGGGTGACCCTTTGTCACCAACTCTTTTCATCATAGTAGCAGAAGTATTGGCTAGAAATCTGAATAATCTGCATGACGATATAGACTTTAAAGGATATGGTATGCCAAAATGGAGCCCTCAGATTAACCATTTATCATATGCTGATGATACTATACTTTTTTGTTCAGCTGATCCTGTGTCATTGAAGAAGATGTTGCAGATCTTACGGGATTATGAGAAAACATCTGGTCAGCTGGTTAACAGTGACAAAAGCTTTTTCTATGTGCATGAGAAAGTCCCAGCAGCTGTGGTCAGCAGAATTAAAAGGCTTACTAGGATAAGGAAAGGCTCTTTTCCTTTTACATATCTGGGATGCCCAATTTTTTATGGCAGAAGGAAAACCGTTTACTATGAGGGTCTGGTTAAGAAGGTGATGAATAGAATAATGTCTTGGCAAAATAGGCTACTATCATTTGGTGGAAGATACATTTTAATTGCACATGTTCTACAGACAATGCCAATATATTTGTTATCAGCAATGGACCCCGTGAAAGGTGTTATAAATCAATTACACAAGATCTTTGCAAAGTTCTTCTGGAGTTCCACTCCAGGTGGTAAAGGGAAACACTGGGTGGCTTGGGATAAATTGTGCCTACCAAAATGTGAAGGAGGTCTTGGTTTTAGATCCTTGCATGATATCTCAAAGGCATTTTTTGCAAAACTGTGGTGGACCTTTAGAACTAACATTTCTTTATGGGGAGCTTTCATGGGTAAGAAGTACTGCAAGAAATTGCATCTAGTAATAGCACAGGCCAAAGGAGCTTCAAATGTGTGGAAGAAAATGGTGGCAGTGAGAGATGAGGTAGAACATCAGA
>JAOSBN010114472.1:0-10320 GCA_027563595.1 Erythroxylum suave
GCACGGACAGTATTCCCTCGAACCCAATCGTTGGTACAATAGCGGGAGTACAGCGGACTGCCCGCTTGTGAAGAGCAAAATGTCAAGTCGGACAAGCTCAACGAGACTGTTGGTCTGCGACACCTGACCCGCAATACCAGCAGGATGAACCAGTTTACCGGAGTGGTATTTTGACATGCATCATGAAGATGAAAGAACTGCCTACAGCAAACTAAGGATCAACGAGCGGACTCAGTGCCTCGTTGGTCTTTTGACTATGTACTCTGTCTGACAAAGTTTACGATTCCTCTACCTCACCAGCTTTGCGTCTACTCATATCTCATCAGCTCATTTGTCTCTAGGATCGTGCAACCGCAATTAAATACTTCCGGCCAAAGAGGGATCAGAATCTCGGTAGGCTGTGCAAGTGTTTGCTGTGTGGAGTCTGCGCACTTACTTCTTGATGAGCAAGCTGTGGCCAGTCATATCTTCTGGTTGGTCAAGTCCCATGGCAGCGAGCAATGTGGGCGCGACATCACCGAGTACGCCATCCTGCTTCTTCAAGCTCCAGCCCTCAGGTGCATTGGCCATCACAAATGGCACTTTGTTGGTAGTGTGGGCTGTCTTTGGCTTGCCTTCTTCATTCAACATCTCTTCTGCGTTGCCGTGATCAGCGGTGATGAAGAGGACATAGCCTTCCTTTTTACAAGTCTCGTATACCGTACCAATGGCCTTGTCGGTGGCAGTGACACCCTCAATGGCGGCCTTGTACACACCAGTGTGACCCACCATGTCAGGAGGAGCGAAATTGTTCATCAAGAACTCATACTTGTTCTCTGATATCCTCTCAGACAACTTGTCAGCCACCTTCTGGGCACTCATTGGAGGCTCGAGATCGTACGTCGCAACTTTGGGACTGGAAATGAGCTCTCTTTCCTCGCCATCAAACTGCTTCTCGACGCCGCCGTTGAAGAAGAATGTGACGTGGGCATATTTCTCGGTCTCTGCAACGTGGCACTGTTTCACACCCTTCTTCGCAAGCCATTCTGCAAGGACATCACCCATTCTCTGAGGCTCGAAGGCGATGGGAAATTTGTAGTCGGTCTTGTATTGGGTCATGGTCGTGATGTGAATGTCTTTGGGATATGGAAAATCGGGCTTCGGAGAACGATCGTAGTCGCCAAGTAATTGGGTCACTTCGCGAACACGATCAGATCGATAGTTGAAGAAGAATAGTGTGTCGCCATCCTTGATTCTCCGCTCATCCCCACCGACGATTATTGGCTTGAGAAATTCGTCATTCTCACCCTTCTCATACCGTTCTTTGATAGTGGCAACGGGGTCCTCAGATGCCTCACCCTCACCACAGACTACACCTTTCATGCCAATCTCCACACGGTCCCATCTCTTGTCTCGGTCCATGATGTAATATCGACCAACGACCGTGGCAATCTCGCCAATCTGCATCTCCTTGAGTTTGTCAAGCAGATCTTGCATGTAGCCAGCTGCGCTCTTGGGGTCAGTGTCTCGACCATCACCAAAGAAGTGGATGAAGACTTTGGGGACCTTCATCTCCTTTGCGACCTCAAGGAGGGCATACAAGTGGTTGATATGACTGTGAACACCTCCATCACTGATAAGACCCAAGAAATGAAGTCGTCCATTCCCGTCCAATGCTCGCTGGAATGTGTCCGTTATGGTCTTGACCTTGTTCACTTCCTTGTTCTTGATAGTCTGGGCAATTCTCACTGAATCCTGCCACACAACACGACCCGCGCCAATGTTGAGATGTCCGACCTCTGAGTTACCCATCAGACCCTCGGGCAGACCAACGGCCAACGACGATGCTTCCAGTTCGGTGTACCCCTGTGCAGTAGACGAGCCATCCTTCTTGAACTCATCCATGTAAGGAGTGTCGGCGGCGGCGATGGCATCGCCATCTGGGCGTGAGCTCTCGCTAGCAATTCCCCATCCGTCAATGACGACTATCAAGAGTAAGCAGGCGAGAGGAAGTAGTGTTGACGGTCTGACATACTGAGGACAGCTTTCTGATCGACCTGAACCATGATGACAGTGCAAATGTAGGGTTTGAACCTTTCAAGTCACAAGAAGTGAAATCTGCAAACCCCGACTTTATGTATGGCTTGATTGAGCCAGGTGCGGCCAAAATTATGCTCGGCGACGAGCTTGTCAATTTGTTGACCTTCCAACGGCTTTGGAGGGGTTCGGCCAGCGAGGCCCAAAATTTTGGAGGGGCATAGCCGACGTCATGCCCGCTGCAGCTTAGGTAAGTGCCCAGAGTGTAAAAACCATGGAGTTTCGCGCGGATGTTGACTCTCCGGTGAACTCCAGCTCGTCAGGGTTCAGGGACTACTGAAAGTATTTCGGTTCTTGCTCCAGTACTTGCTCCCAAGCGTTTCTCCGGACATGAAGTCGGCCTAGCGCTAGCGGTGCTTCGTGGCATGCTCTTCTTCGTACTCCTGCAACAAATGTTGAAGGTCACGTCCGGCGAGCAGACTCGTTCATTTCAGTCGCTTGTTCAAGAGTTGCTTGCGTTCAACAGTGTCATTATTGAAACACACTTTATGCAACAATAGTGCTTGCGCTGTTATGAAATGTTGTTCCCTGTATTTCACTACACCAAACATTCATTCCAGAGACTCTGCCAATTTGATACGTGCCTCGTCTCAAGGGAATACAACCAGTAAACAACATCTGTCGACAAATCATAATATGTGACAGTGTCGACCTTGAACTTGTGTACGAAAATTACACAATTATTTGACACAGCGCCCCTCACTCCTACACAAGAACTGGATTGTCAAACGAGCCTGATACCTTCGTGTCATGAAACCTGGCATCAGGCGCGCAGTCTACATTGCCATCCCAACATCGAAATCGATGTGAATGACACCTGGCAAATGAATTAATGATATGACAAAATTATGATGGAGACTACTTAGCCCAGATTCTGCAAATTCTTTTGTGTCCAACAACACGGCGACATACACAACAGACACCCTCTCCACGGATTTCCCAGGCATACTCCAATGGTGCGACAAGCGAATAGCCATCTAAGAAGCTACACATACAAAGTTCGTTCGAGGCCTTGCAAAGGCCAGTTTACTGAGAATAATGGCAATGCCAATAAGCCTTGGTGAATGCCTGGATCTAGTTGATCGTGCCGTAAGAGTATACAAGAAAATCAAGCACGAAGTTCCGGAATTTGTTGCCGAAGTTGCTGATCGTATCAAGAGTCTGAGAGTGTACTTGAAAGGAGTCAGAGATTTTTTGAAGGATGACAATGTCCTCGTAAGGATCCGTCCTAACGAGAAGAAAAACCTAGAAGGCATTCTATCTATCATGTCGGGAGATGTCTCGGACGTGACGACAATCTTAGAAAAATGGAGAGAGATTCAGAAGCTCGGTGCTTTGGCCAAAACATTCCATCAAGCGAAGTTCGCCTATGGCAGCAGCCCAAAGGAACTCGAAACTCTAGGGAAAAGGCTTGACCAAAGATACACTGAGTTGCAAGGTTGGAAGGATCTGCTGTCTCTTTGGGGTCAAGTAGCACTCCTCGACCTGGCCACTGCAGCCAGTCAGCCTCACACTCCGGAGCCTGAGTCGGCATGTAACATCCTGATTGTCGACCGAGACAATACAGGGAGATCTGTTCAGGCTGAAGCGCACGCTCTTCTGGCTAAAGAATGGACTGTACGTACTGGCGGTAACTGGCCTATTAATTATATTCACTCGGCAGGCTTGTTCGTCAAGTCAAGAAGTGGTATCGCCAACTTGCAACAGCAATTGGGAATGGAAATGACCGATGGAAACAGACCACCAGTGGATGCTGCCATGTCGGCATTGTTTGACAATCTCCCGTTTATTTATGGTTACAAGGACGATATTCGTGCCAGGCTTTCACAAAGACGATCTCGTGGTCTCACAGAAAACATGTTCGCCGCTTACGATTTTATCCTTTTATTCAATCGTCACAATATGGCAAGTCTGGAGGTTTTGCGGGATGCTTTGGCGAAGAAGCATGGTCAACCCGCTCCAGCTGGAAAGGGCAAGTTGGTACTGTTAGGCGAGTACAGCACGACGGGCAACAAACAGATTTTCAATCCAAAGAAAGGCCCAGATGGCCAAGAGAATCTCGAGAACTGGACCAAAACGGCTGCGATCATCAGAGGTTCCCTCTACAGTTTTCTAAAGAGGGAACTCGCGTGGGTCAGACCGGCACCTGGAGCTACACAGGACGTGTGAATCAATTTGAGCCGAGTCGATGAGCTTGTCGGTTGTACCTGGGTTTACCATGCGTCGTGGTCGTTAACACTTGGCTGAGACTCACGGCACGCTTCTTTCAGACGTGTGCCAAAGATCGGCTTGTTTGTTTCTTCTTTGCTGAGTACTAGTGACCCTTGGTCATGAGCTTCGAAAGACTTGAGAAGAATCCTGATTGACCACTTCTTCTACGCATGGCAGATTCTAACATCAGCCTTGAGTAGAGTGAGCGAAGATGTCAGCCGCAATAAGAGGAAGACCAGGCTCGACCTAACGATCGTCGTGTCTGACATTCCTGGTGAACATTGTGGTACAATTCCTTCACCGGTCGCTACATGCGACCAGTACAACTTAATCCAGTCACGGGCAAAGCTTGCGAATCACTTCGCATGAAGACAACAGGCCTGGCGATACATGAGCTTGGGATAGCGTGTCGATGCGGAAGGACTTAGAATACCCGCCGCCCAAGAGGTGGTCAGATATGCACCGTGGCGGGCAAGCCAGCCGAAGCTTCGAATCACAAATCCCGGATAGTGGCTCCAATTAAAGCTTAGCAGCTCAGCACAGCCTGGGCGATACATTTCCTAGGGTCGAGATGACAGCGGCACAGTGTGACAGAAAGACCGCTACGTTCTAGTCCAGTTGCCCCGGGCCTGCTTAAGGGTGCCGCTTGCTACTACCGTGCCGCCCATTCCTGCCAACCATGTCTGGAAAGCGCCTGGGGAAACTCCACAGAGCCTTCCCTCACCAATCTGGTTCCTTGATTGCAGAGGCGTTCACGCACCGTCTGAACTTCACATGGCGCATTTTGCTCGAGGCTAGACGTTTGTATTTCAGATATCTATGGACCCTAGAGTTACGGCGTCCCGTGTCGACAAATTCGTTACGGTGCATGGGATGCACTGTCGATTGGCACTGGTCTGGGCTTATCACCCGTGGTGCTCGGACGCGTTATAATATTCATTGAAGTCTCTTCAAACATCGGCTGCTCTGCGCTGCTTAGTAGCCATTCCAAAACTCTCTCACAGTGAGGACCCGCCCTGTTGTAGCGTGTCTTGTTTACACTTTCTCGAGCCGAAGACTCAGGGCGAAGGTCTAGCAAAGATGGCTCACTCAAAGCAAGAGCCTTCCACCGTCAAATCGGAATATGAGGTTTTCACAACGGCGAGTCCCTCCGGGCTTGCTGCTTCGGAGGAGAGCCTCCAGGTCGAAGACCAGGCGCTGGATCGATTTGGTTACAAGCCTGAACTCGAGCGCCGGTTTGGCTTCTGGAGCATGTTAGGACTATCTTGCACGATCATGGTCACCTGGGAGGGATGGTTCGCGACTGCTGGAATCGGATTGACCAACGGCGGCCTCGCTGGATGCATCTGGGGATTTCTCTTTTGCTGGATCGGGTATACAGCTGTTATTGCCAGTCTGGCGGAACTGATTTCGATGATACCCACTGCTGGCGGCCAGTATCACTGGACCTACGAGCTCGCACCAGCTCAGTCGAGGAAGTTCATCAGCTGGATTACTGGTATGCACGAGACAAGTTTACAAGAGTTGCCATTGTGCTAATTCTCTATAGGCTGGCAGATCGTATGCGCGTGGCAAGCGGATGCAGCTGCCGTGTTCTATCTGCTGGGCACAATCATACAATCGCTTGTGATCTTGAATTGGCCTGAGTATGAAGCCACACGCTGGCAAGCAACTTTGATCATGTGGGCCGTCATCTTGGTCGCGTTGATTTTCAACACAGTCCTAGTCAAGCTTCTGCCTGTCCTTGAAGGTGTGGTTCTCATTCTGCACTGTGCAACATTTCTCGTTGTTCTTGTCCCGCTGGTCTATTTCGGCCCTCATGCATCACCAAGAGACGTCTTTACGCAATTCTCTGCGCTGGGAGGATACTCTCTAGGCACTTCATTCTTCGTTGGCCTCATTACCACAGTGTTCGCCTTTATTGGTACGGGCGTCTTTTCTGCAGTGTTGCACCCGACTAACAGTTGCCAGGTGCCGACGGTGCGATCCATATGTGCGAGGAAGTCCATAATGCTAGAAGAGCTGTACCGAATGCACTGATGGCCAGCGCATTCATCAATGGCCTCTTAGGCTTTGGAATGGTGATCGCAGTCATGTTCACAATTGGCGAGGTGGCAGAGGCCCTTGAGACAAGAACTGGTTTCCTTTTCATCGATTACTTTGCGCGCGCCTTGGATTCTGTGGCGTTTGGGACGGCCTTGACTGTCATTCTGTTGGTATTGTTCTTTTCAGCAACCATCGCTATCCTTGCTTCGACATCTCGAGTTACCTGGGCCTTCGCTCGCGACAACGGTCTCCCAGGCTCCAGCTACATCAAGAAGGTAGGTCAATCTGCATCTCGAAGATTGGGCAATCTCATTCTAATCAATATAGGTAATTCCGTCCCTTCGACTTCCTCTAAACTCAATCCTCGTCAGTTGTGCGATCTCTCTTCTGCTCAGCCTCATCAACATCGGCTCGTCCGTCGCTTTTAATGCGATCGTATCTCTGGTTGTTGCTTGCTTCTATGGATCTTACATGATTCCCATTGGTATGATAACGTGGATGCGAATGACAGGTCAGCCTCTCGAGTTTGGGCCATGGAAGCTCGGGAAACTTGGTCTCTTGACCAACGTCATATCGCTTGTGTATCTTGTGATCACCTGGATCTTCTCATTCTTTCCGATCGCAATCCCCGTTGAGCCGGCGACAATGAACTGGAGTTGCGTTTTGTGGGGCTTCATCATGATATACGGTGCCCTTTGGTATTTTGTGCGACAACGTCATCAATTCACAGGTCCGAACGTGGTCATGGGTCATCTTGACATCTAGTAGCCGCGATGCATTAGGCATTTCGGCCAGCTTTCTCTTCTGCAGATCTTGCACAATGACATTATTGTTCTCCTAATCAAAAGCGTTGCTTCGATCGTTGATGGCTCTTCTGCTCTTAGGAAAGGATTGCTGGGTCTCGAGTAGACCCGCTATTGATGTGCTTCCCAAACCAGATCCAGAAGGTTGAAGTCAAGTGGGATTGAGCTGGTCTGCTGCCATGGCATCAGATCTTGAAAGTCTTCTACCACCGAAAATTTGGGGGCAATAATCGCACCTGTTGAGGCATCATCGCGAACGGTACCATATCCTATCGGCAGCGTCATGTTCTCATGAAATACTGTACTGTCTGCATTATCAAAATCGATAAGAGCATTCCATGTGAACGAGTCGAGCAGAGGCTCCGATGCTTCGCCAGCCGTAGGACTCAATTCATCGGACATGACTGACGGAGTCTCGGACGGAGTCTCTGACGGAGTCTCTGACGGTAGAACTGACTTCTCTCCCGGCCTGAATTGAGCAGCATATTTGGCTGGCGTAGTTCCAGTGACTGATTTGAAGAGCCCATAGAGATACCGTGTTGACAAGCCGACGTGTTTCGCGACTTCAGGAAACTTCGCTTCGCCTTTCGTTTCCTCGATGTAATCGCATGCTCTTCGTACTGCGTCGCGCTGTCCTTGCTGGGTCTCGCCCTCAGACGTCGGTTGGTCTGGTTTGCACCTGAGACAAGGTCTGTACCCTGCAGCCGCTGCCTCTTCCGCAGTGTCGTAGAAGCAGACATTTGCACGGCGTGCCAGTCGAGAGGGACAGCCAGGACGGCAATAGATCTTGGTAGAAATGACTGCATAGACAAAAGCTGATGCCGCGGCGTGGTCTCGTGCTTGGATTGCAAGCCATCGACTTGACTCAGTTTTGTACATCTTGTAAGGGTAAAGGCTTGACGAGCTTCACAGTACACAATCTCAAGCACTTTGCAAGACGAAGGCAACAGATGGAACGTTTGAGTTCGAGGACGGATCCTACCTGGTATATCTTCAATCAGTCATCAGCTAGGATGACCCTCTGCTGCGGAAGTGACCAATCAGTTGTCAGTATGGCTGAGGTGCGGTATATTTTCCGAGAACAATCGCATCCTAGATTTGTTGAAGACAACGCAGGGTTATGTACTGCAACAGCGGAATGTCATCTTCCATAGCCGCGTGTTTCGACTTCAATCACGCGTGTCAATTGCTCGTAGGTGGCATGTGTATCGCTGAGCTGAACCCTGAATGCGGAGCGGATTTCAGGAGCCGCAATGACGCTAAAAATTTCCAGGAGCTTGGCTGCTAGTTGACAAAGTTGCGCGCATGTTGATGTAGATCCTGCATTACACACCTGCGCAAAGATATCCTTCATTAGATTTCCTTCTCTGAAGTGCCTATCACTTGTTCTATCACACTCATCGTACCCTTGACATGTTCGCACTCAGATCATTCACGAGGTCGTTACCTCGAGCCATCGCACGGGTGTCGAGACCTGTCGCTCCTCGAGCGGCGACATTTTTGGCAGCCAAACCGCAACCATCTCTCAAAGCGTTCTCGACATCGATATGGAGACGAGAGCCGGCCGGAGAATGTATGTTGAGCGACCATACCGTTCTGTTACTACGAAGCTGACAAAACCAGCTGATCAGGTGTTGTCCGCAAAACTCGCCCATGAGCACAAACTTGAGCTTGAGAATCAGCACAATGAAGAGTTGAAGGCAAGCATCGACGACTTCTTGGGCAACAGTCCATTCGAGGTTGAGGATAAGACCGGCACCCATAATGTTGTGCTGACGCGACAATTTGGAAATGAGAAGTACGTATTGGCGCCATTCTAGACGATGATTACTGACAGCCATTACAGCATCAGAATTGAGTTCTCGGTGGCAGATATGGACAGTATCGAGGAAGAATTCGACCCACTCGAGGAGGACACTGCTTTCGGCGACGAGGACGTGACCGACCCTACCAGCGGTGGCAAGAGAACAATCAATCAGTCAACAGGAGGCAAGGTGGACGTTGTGCCAGAGGATAGCATCGCGCCATCGGACCGGGAGGATGGCTTTGAGGAGCAACCATTTGACTCGCAGTATCCTCTTCACCTCGGTATCACAATCACGAAGCCAGGCAAGGGAGCCACCGTCATCCAGGCGCAGGCTCAAAATGGTGCCATTGACATTGCACAAATCACCTACTATCCAAAAGCTGAGCTCGTCGAGCCTAAGACGCCTGAGGATGTTCAGGAGAGCGAAGCCGTCTACGCTGGACCACCATTCACCAACCTCGATACCGATCTCCAAGCCATGATCCTGCAGTACCTAGAAGAACGTGGCATCAACGCTGAACTTGCCGAGTTTCTCCCACAGTACGTCGACTACAAGGAACAGAGGGAGTACGTCGGACTGTTGCAGAGTAAGTTCTTTTGACACAAGATCAGGTGCATGTGCTAACGGTTTCGAAGACTTCAAGAACTTTGTCGACGCATAATGGTTTCCGGGACAAAAGCATTTGTGATTCTCTCCACTTTGTGTAAACAACCTAATTCAGGGACCTGCAAACCGTAAAGCGGCTCAACTACTTCATAGAGAGCCTGTTGTTGGAGCAGGGCGGTGTAAATTATGTCATAAACAGTGCATGCTTGCACGCATTACAGCATCATCGTCTTCTACCCTGCGAAAAATCATGCGTTGGTGTGCTCTGATGAGATCAGCTCTGATCAAGTGCAACGTTGCGTATCGATCGCATATCGTGTCTGTTACCCTAAGGAGCATCTCGTGCTGAACGATGTGTCATTACTATCAGGAAAGAGCACACACCAGATGCGGTTATTGATCCGAGCGGACAGAATATCGAAGGCTTGCATCGCCGTCAAGTGACCTGGGTCCTGCTATCATAGAGATCTGCTCCAAACGACGCATGATGTTGAATGTAGGCTCCAGTCAAAGTAGCTGAATACGGTGAACGCAGCCAGTCATCATCCGCCCGGTACGGCCTGACATTGCGGTCCCCTCACCATTGACTCCTGACGCCTCGAGTATCGCCCAAGACGTGTCCTCTCCAATGTCGCGAAATTCAGGGATGCGAGGCTTGCATTAGGTCCAAGTACACCTTGGTGAGGGTGTCTCGGGGGGCGGGCAACTCGCTTTGTGGAGACCAACACCGCGAAGAGCAACGCGACACGGTTGGCCTCAAGCCTGAGAGT
>JAOSBN010114473.1:0-10318 GCA_027563595.1 Erythroxylum suave
TCTAGGATCAATTTTAGTGAATATGTCTTGTGGGTTCTCCAATTTGAATCCCTATTGAATGGGAATTTTGTCTTTGAAAAAGGGAATCAAAGAAGGCAAGAGGAGCAAGAGTAGAGGATTTTTTGAGCAAAGTTTTCAAGCAAGGAAATTCAAGGTGGGTAATTTATTTATAGTTATTATGTAATGAGTAAAATTCCTTATGTGTGTGTTGTGTGGTAAAATGGTTTGCTTTGAAATATTGTGTTGGAAATTGCATTATGATGTATGGCATGTGATAAAAATAGAATTTTGAGTATGATTATGTTATGCCTTGGAAATTGTATCATGGCATTTTGATTAAATGGAAAGAAGAAAAAGCATGAGAATATGAATTTGTGATTGATTGAATTTAGCATGAGATTTGATTGTGCTTGGGCAAGAGAGGAACCGTTTCGTAGTCACGTGCATATCGACATAAAGCCTTCTCCTAGCTGCCCACTTGTGGCACACGAGATCTGAAAATGGACTCGTTTCATTCACGGAGTAAACTTCCGTTTCTCTATTTTGTTCCACAGTACCCTCAAGCCATTTGTTTGTGCATTTGCATTTTGATGTGTTAAGTTTTGATGAAGTTGAGCATTATTCTTTCATGTTAAATCACATCCAATATGTTTTATGTGATAATGTATTGAGTTATGAGTTATGAATGTTGAACTGACATTGTTGGGGTCAAGATAAGATGAGTATGCTTATATGATTATATGCATGTATGTTTGATTGTGTGGCTCATTGCCAATGGCTATAAATATATTGGCCACTGAGATGTGTAGCTTAACCCAATATTTTTCCCACTCCTCAGTTGCAAATTGAGAAGATCAGTGATCCTTGTAAGGTATTTGGACAAATTCCAAGATAGTTAGCTTTTGTACTAAGTTAGTGGCTAGACTTTTGGATAACTTTATTAGCACATTGAACATCGAGCATCCAATGTATATTTTGTATCTTTTGTTAAGACTTTGATGTAATGTTGATTTGTAATTAAAGTTACGTATGAACTTCATTTTGATTTGGAAATGAATGAAGAATTGAAGAAGTTTTCAATGTGTATGTGCTTAGTCATCTTGTAGTTGTACATTTTTTAATTTCAAGTCTTCCATAGGTGTAGAAATTATGTTTTGCCTTCAAAGGGAAAAAATGTAGTGATTTATGTTGATTTGGACAAAGTTGTCATCTGGGAAGTCGTAGTTCGTTCTTTTAGCTTTCCAATGATATATAGTTTCTAAATTTTGGAGATCAGACTTGAAAGTTATGATTGGTACAAGTTAGTGATGCTGTATAGGGTGTATGCAGGACGTGTTACAGCTTTTCTATTTTGATATAATAGAATAAGAGTAATATGGTGTCTTAAAAGGGGAAGAAGTAATGTCAAAAGTATTATGGTTTCTTGAAATGGGAAGAAGAAGTGTGATAAGTTAGAGATGAAATGAAGAAGATAAATGGGGTTGAACATATGTAGAAATTTATGATGATTGTGTATAAGTTGAATGATTGTGTTTTTGGGATGATGATCATACATAGATTATGAATTGGAAACGATGAGGAAAATAAGTTAGGAATGATAGATATGCATAAAATGGGTCATAGGTAGCTTATAGGAGTTGGAAATATGAAATTTGACTTGTAACTCTCTGTTAAATGGACTTGATGTACGCTAAGCGGACCTTCTTAGGTCTAAAAGTATCCCTAGACTAGTCCATGTCTGTTTGAAGGGATGTATGTCCGTTAAGCAGACCTTTTTGGGACAGTTTTAAAAATGTACAAATTTTGACTCTCTAAATAGCAAGAATTTATCTTTGAGGTCTTCACGGAAGTTGTAGAACACGAATTGCTCTTCGAAACCATGCTTGAATGATTATGATCCGGCACCTATAGTGAAAGTTATGCTAATTGTCTCAAATCATGTACATATAAAAATTGTGGACCCACCAATGTTTTTCTCTGACATATTTAGGCTTGAATGGAGAGGAGCCTAAGTTGACTAATGAGGTTTCATCAAAAGGACCCTACAAGGTAATGTGCTCAAGCATGATTTCGAATGTTGGACTCTGAAAAGGGGTTCCAACAGGCTTGGTATCAGAGATTAGGTTTTTCCTTGGCTTAGAGTGCATGATAGGATGAATTGTTATGCTATGTAACTAATTGTTGCTTTGTTAAATTGATTGATTGCATTAAATGACATGTATACATGTAAGAAATAGGATTGAAATAAAATTTCAACTAATTGTTAGTGTTTCTATTGAAAGAGTGAAATGCCACCTCGTTGAAGGACACTTTGAGGAATTTTGCAAGGATCGATTGCACCTGACTCTCCACTGAGGGAGGAGAGTACCGATGAGTTAGTAGCTCTGGGAAATTCTGAGGCTTTTGTAAGGCATGGTAGCGAGCCCATTCGATCACAGACATAGGAGTTGCCTGTTTCTCTAGAACAAGTGCCTCCTTTGGATCTGAGATTGTTTTAGGCATTTACTCAAGCCTTTGCCCAGGCTATGGGTTAGATGCCACAGGCTTTTGCTTTGGCCCCAGTTAAGAAGGGGAAGTAGTTTAACAAGCTAAGGAAGTATTGGGCAGTGGATTTCTATAGGACCACAGATCTAGAAGAAGCCGAGACTTGGATGAGAAAGATCGAGAGGATACTAGATCAAATGGATTGTGAGGATGATGAGAAGGTTGTGTATGCTATTAGTTTGCTTCAGGGAGATGCTCTGCATTGGTGGAAGAGTGTGCCAAGGAGCTAGATGAGACCACCAGTGCTCACATGGAAAGATTTCTTAGCAATGTATAAAAAGAAGTATTTGTTTGAAGTGTACATCTGTAGAAGCAGAGATAATTTTTTAGCCTCACCCATAGGGAGATGATGGTGAGTGAGTATGAGCGCCGATGTACACAATTGGCCCGATATGCAGCTTAGTTAATGATGAGCAAAGTGGCTAGGTGCCGAAGATTTGAAACGGGACTGCACTTGGCCATCAAAGAGAAAGTGGTGGCACAGAATTTCTGTGACTTCCAACAGCTGGTTGAAGTAGCATTGAAAGTGGAAAATGCGGATAACATTAAGAGTTCAGTGAACAAGAAGACAAAGGGGAGAGAACAATCTAAGAGGGGAGGTGGTACTTCTATGCCCGAGAGGAGTACCAGGATTTTCCCTATATAGTCTGAGGAGAGGAGCAATGGTGCAAGCAGACTTAGACCTATGAGGACTTCTACAGTTTCACATCAAGCCTCAACTACTGGAGGCAGCAGGAGGGGAGATTGGGATAAGCCACCCATTCCCAAATGTGAACACTGCAGAAGGTTCCATATAGGAGAATGTTACCGATTGACTGGAGCATGTTTCAATTGCGGGGAGAAAGGCCACATGGCAAGAGAATGCCCTCAGAATCCAAGACATGAGAAAAGTTAGATGCAAGCTTCAAAAAGGGATGAGACAGTGGGATATAGGACAGTAATGGAAGTAGGCAATAGAAATTCTGATGTGGCTAGGAAAGTGACCTTCAGGGAGACCGAGGGGACAAGCACCAGCTAGGGTGTTTATTATGATGAGGAAAGGATGTGAAGCATATTTGGCCTATGTGGTAGTCACGAGCGCAGATAAAAAGAAGTTAGAAGATATACCAGTGGTCATGGAATTCTCAGATTTCTTTCGAGAGGAGTTACCAGGACTACCGCCACCTAGGGAAATTGAATTTCCCATTGAGTTTCTTCTGGGCACAACGCCAATATCGATTCCACCTTATAGAATGACTCTGGCAGAATTAAAGGAGCTTAAGTACCAATTGGAAGATTTATTAGAGAAAGGTTACATTAGACCGAGCTCTTCGCCTTGGGGAGCTCCGGTCTTTTTTGTGAATAAGAAAGACGGGTCATTGCGAATGTGTGTGGATTATAGGAAGCTTAACCATGTCACCATTAGGAATAGATATCCGCTTCCGTGCATAGATGATTTGTTTGATCAATTGTAAGGGGCGAGAGTCTTTTTCAAGATAGATTTGAGATCGGTTTACCACTAGTTGAGGATAAAGGAGACTAATGTATCAAAGACTGCTTTTAAAACACGATATGGCCACTTTGAGTTCTTGCTCATGCCTTGTGGGTCAACAAATGAACCTGCAGCATTCATAGATTTGATGAACAGAGTCTCCAAGCCTTTCTTAGACCAATTTGTCATAGTCTTTATTGATGGCATATTGGTTTATTCCAAGAGTGACGAGGAGCATGAGGAACATCTAAGGCTTGCTTTGATGACATTGAGGAAGGAAGAGTTATATGCTAAATTTGATAAATGTGAATTTTTCTTAAAGGAAGTAGTGTTCCTTGGGTATGTAGTTTCAGAAAAGGAGTGCATGTGGATCTGAGGAAGATAGAAGCAATTGAGAAATGGGAAGCACCTAAGAATGTAGCTAAAGTGAGAAGTTTCTTGGGTTTAACCGGATATTACGGAAGGTTTGTGGAGGGCTTTTCCATGATAGCTGGTCCACTTTCTAAATTGACAAGGAAGAATCAGAAGTTTGTGTGGATAGATGAATGTCAAAAGAGCATTGAGGAGCTTAAGTACAGATTGACGAGTGCACCAATTTTGACTTTGCTTTTGAGTAATGATGGATACACAGTATACAGTGATGCCTCAATGAGGGATTAGGGTGTGTGTTGATGCAAGGAGATAAAGTGATTGCCTATGCTTCTAGGTAATTAAAGCCTTACGAGATGAACGATTTTACCCATAACTTGGAGTTGGCTGCCATAATTTTTGCATTGAAGATATAGAGATATTATCTCTATGGAGTTACTATTAGGGTATTTAACGACCATATGAGCCTTAAGTATTTGATGAGCCAAAAGGAGTTAAATTTGAGACAAAGAAGATGGTTAGAGCTATTGAAAGATTCTGACTTGATGATAGGCTACCACCCGAGAAAAAAGCTAATGTAGTAGCGGATACATTGAATAGGAAGTCCACTATGGCACATGTGGAGACAGTGTACCTTCCTTTGTTGAAGGAATTAGCCAGACTTAATGTGACATTGAGGTAAGTCGAGCCTGATTGTGTATTGGCTAACTTTAGATTGAGGCCAGTATTGAATTAGAAAATTAAGGAATTGTAGGAACATGATGAGTATTTGAGCAGGCTCTGAGAAGAGATTAAAAGTGGTAAACCTTCTGAAATAGAGGTAAGGGAAGATGGATTGATGGTCGTGGGAAACAGATTGTGTATTCCGGATATGTTAGAGCTGAAGGATGAGATTCTTGATGAGGCACACAATGCGCCTTATGTTATGCACCCAGGAAGTACGAGGATATATAGAGATTTGAAAGATAATTTCTGGTAGAAAGGAATGAAGAAGGACATTGCAGAGTATACCAAAAGATCCTTAGTGTGCCAACAAGTCAAGGCTGAACACCAGGCACCTTCAAGCAAGCTTAAACCCTTGTCTATTCCTGAATGGAAGTGGGAGAAGATTACAATGGATTTCCTAATGGGATTTCTGAAAACTAGTAGGAAGCATGATGCAATATGGGTGATTGTGGATAGGCTAACCAAGTCCGTACATTTCTTGCCAATTAAGCAGACAGATTCTCTGAATGCTTTGGCCAAGAAATACATAGATGAGATAATCAGACTTCATGGGATTCCAAGTTCAATTGTCTCAAATAGAGATCCCAGGTTCACCTCCAGATTCTGGGAAACCTTACAAGAGGCTTTGGGAACTAAGTTACACTTTAGTACAGCTTTCCATCCACAGACTGATGGACAATCGAAGAGGATAATACGGACTTTAGAAGCGATGTTGAGAGCTTGTACTATAGATTTTAAAGGCTTATGGGATGATCATTTGCCTTTAATTGAATTTGTTTACAATAATTCCTATTACTCGGGAATTCAAATGGCACTTTATGAAGCTTTGTATGGTAGGAGGTGCAGAACTCCTATTTGTTAGGATGAGGATGGTGAAAGGAGGCTTTTAGGGCCTGAGTTGGTACAGGTAATTGTTGACAAGATTAAATTGGTGAAAGAGAGACTTAAAGCAGCTCGAGATAGAATGAAGAGCTACACGGATGCACATAGAAAGGAGATGGAATTTGAAATTGGAGACAAAGTTTTTCTTAGAGCTTCTCCATGGAAAGGGGTTCTGAGGTTTGGTAAGAAAGGCAAGCTTAGTCGAAGATACATAGGCCCATATGAGATCATTGAGAAGATTGGGCATTTGGCCTATAAGTTAGCTTTGCCCTTGGAATTGTATAAGATTCACAATATTTTTCACGTATCGATGTTAAAGAAGTACCGATTGGATTCTTCACACATAAATCAACCTTCAGAGGTTCAGTTAAGGGAGGATTTGACATATGAGGAGCAACCAGTAGAGATCCTAGATTCAAAGGAAAAGGTTTCGTGAAACAAGATTGTTAAACTAGTTAAAGTCTTATGGAGGAACCATTCGACGGAGGAGGCAACATGGGAGCCTTTGGAAGCAATGAAGGAAAAGTATCCATACCTTTTCGTGGACTTAGGTAAGAATTTCGAGGACGAAATTCTTTAAGGGGAGGAGAAATGATGGCCCCCAAATTTTTTCATTCAATTAAGCATGATATGTTATGGAATAAGCATGGAATTTAAATTTTTTCCTTAGAATGAATGGAGTTGTTAAGTATGATTTAAATAAATTATGAGGCCATGATAAAATTTTAATTATTGGAGTCATTATTATATTAATGTTAGTAAGATTATATGATATATGTTAACTGAATTAAAGTGTTAAGGTAGTAAGATTTCACAAAAGGCATTTTTGGAAGACCACTTAAGGTTAAAAGAACCTAAGCTTATAAGGAAGGGTAAAATGGACTTTTAGCATTCATTAAGGGTAAAAAGGGAAGATCACTTAAGCTTAAAAACCTTAAAGCATTAAAGAAGGGGCAAAATGGACATTTCGTAATCATTAAGAGTATAAAAGGGAGAAAGAAGACTTGTCATGCATTTCGAAGAGAGAGAATGAAATTGAAGAAAGAAGGGAGAGAAAGTGTCGTTGGAGAGAAAGAAGAGGGCTAAGTTAGGTTTTAATTTAACCTTCAAGAGGGATTTTGAGAGTGATCAAGAAAGGAAAAAGGAAGAGGAAAGTTAAAGCTTCTATTAGAGCCAAGAAAATCATTGTTTGGAGAAGATTCAAGGTAAGTTTGCTTTTAATCTTTTGGATTTTCAAAGGGGTTTTGGTTCATAAAGCCTAAGAAATGTATGGGTTTAAGAATTCTAGGATCAATTTTAGTGAATATGTCTTGTGGGTTCTCCAATTTGAATCCCTATTGAATGGAAATTTTGTCTTTGAAAAAGGGAATCAAAGAAGGCAAGAGGAGCAAGAGTAGAGGATTTTTTGAGCAAAGTTTTCAAGCAAGGAAATTCAAGGTGGGTAATTTATTTATAGTTATTGTGTAATAAGTAAAATGCCTTGTGTGTGTGTTGTGTGTTAAAATGGTTTTCTTTGAAATATTGTGATGGAAATTGCATTATGATGTATGACGTGATAAAAATAGAATTTTGAGTACGATTATGTTATGCCTTGGAAATTGTATCATGTCATTTTGATTAAATCGAAAGAAGAAAAAGCATGAGAATATGAATTTGTGACTGATTGAATTTAACATGAGATTTGATTGTGTTTGGGCGAGAGAGGAACCGTTTCTTAGTCACCTACACGTCGAAATAAAGCCTTCTCCCAGTTGCCCACTTGTGACACACGAGATCTGAAAATGGACTCATTTCGTTCACAGAGTAAACTTCGGTTTCTCTGTTTTGTTCCACAGTACCCTCAAGCCATTTGTTTGTGCATTTGCATTTTGATGTATTAAGTTTTGATGAAGTTGAGTATCATGCTTTGATGTTAAATCACATCCAATATGTTTTATGTGATAATGTATTGAGTTATGAGTTATGAATGTTGAACTTACATTGTTGGGTCAAGATAAGATGAGTCTGCTTATATGATTAGATGCATTTATGTTTGATTGTGTGGCTCATCGCCAATGGCTATAAATATATTAGCCACTGAGCTGTGTAGCTTAATCCAATATTTTTCCCACTCCTTAGGTGCAGATCAAGAAGATCAGTGATCCTTATAAGGCATTTGGACAAATTCTAAGATAGTTAGCTTTTATACTAAATTAGTGGCTAGACTTTTGGATAGCTTTATTAGGACATTGAACAACGAGCATCCAATTTATATTTTCTATCTTTTGTTAAGAATTTGAAGTAATATTGATTTGTAATTAAAGCTATGTATGAACTTCATTTTGATTTGTAAATGAATGAAGAATTGAAGAAGTTTCCAATGTGTGTGTGCTTAGTCATCTTGTAGTTGTACATTTCTTAATTTCAAGTCTTCCATAGGTGTAAAAATTGTGTTTGGCCTTCAAGGTGAAAACTGTGCTGATCTAGGCTGATTTAGACAAAGTTGTCATCTGGGAAGTCATAGTTCGTTCTTTTAGCTTTCCAATGATATATAGTTTTTAAATTTTGGAGATCTGACTTCAAATTTATGATTGGTACAAGTTAGTGATGCTGCATAGGGTGTATGCAGGACATTTTACAGCTTTTCTATTTTGATCTAATATAATAAGAGTAATGTGGTGTCTTGAAATGGGAAGCAGTAGTGTCAAAAGTACTATGGTTTCTTGAAATGGGAAGAAGTAGTGTGATAAGTTAGAGATAAAATGAAGATGATAAATTGGGTTGAACATATGCAGAAATTTATGATGATTGTGTATAAGTTGAATGATTGTGTTTTTGGGATGATGATCATACATAGATTATGAATTAATTGTAAATGATGTTGAGTTGAAATGGAAGTGAAAATGATGAGGAAAATGAGTTAGGAATGATATATATTCATAAGATGGGTCATAGATAGCTTGTAGGAGTTGGAAATATGAAATTTGACTTATAATTGTCCGTTAAACGGACTTTATTTCCGTTAAGCAGACCTTCTCAAGTCTGAAAATGTCCCCAAACCAGTCCATGTCTTTTTGAAGGGACTTATGTCCGTTAAGCGGACCTTCGTCGGACTTTTTAAAAATGTGCAAATTTTGACTCTCTAAATGGCAAGAATTTCTCTTTGGGGTCTTCACGGAAGTTGTAGAAGACGAATTGCTTTTCGAAGACATGCTTGAATGACCATGATCCAGCACCCATAGTCAAAGTTATGTTAATTGCCCCAAATCATGTACATATAAAAATTGTGGACCCGCCAATGTTTTTCTCTGACATATTTAGGCTTGAATGGAGATGAGCCTAAATTGGCTAATGAGGTTTCATCAATAGGACCCTAAAAGGTAAAGGGCTCAAGTATGACTCTGAATGTTGGGCTTCAGAAACAGGGTCCAACAACATCACCATATAATCCAATGCATACTTTTTTTCTTTCAATCATCACAAAATATCATTCGAGTATTTTCCATATCCAACAATTTATAATGCAATGCACAAACAATTGGCTCAAGGCTTCCGTGCAATAAAATGGAGAAACTGAAATTTACACCGTGAATGAAACGAGTCCACTTTTCGGATCATGTGTGCCAGAAGCGGACAGCCGGGAGAAGGCTTTATGTTGACGTGCACGTGACTATGAAACGGTTCCACTCTTTCCCAAACACAATCAATTTTCATGCTTAATTCAATCAATCACAAATTCATATTCTCATGCTTTTCTTCTTTCCATTTAACTCAATCAAAATGCCATGATACAGATCCAAGGTATAGCATGATCATACTCACAATTCAATCATATCAAAATGTCATACATCTTTCAATGCATAACATAGAACATATTATAACGCATTTTTCACATCAAAGCAATTCACAATTTGGCAATTCAAGCATATACACACATATAGGAACATTGCTTATTTACACAATAACCATATTTTAACCACATTCACAATGAGTTAAGACAAACTTTTTTACATTTTTCCCACATTCACAATGAATCAAAACAAACATTTATAGCATTCATACGCACAAATAGTTTTGCTCATCATCACAAAACTAGAAATATATTACCCACCTATTTTACTTGATACTTCCAAAATCAAGCTTGCTTTTGACTTCGACTAGCTTGATTCCCTTCAACCATACATATATATATTCATTTAACCAATATACACAAATAAGCTTTCCTTAAACCTAACCATCCATGAATGAACTTAAGCTTAATCTATTCTTGATTTTTCTAACTCAAAGAACTAAGATCTAACTAAAGTTATAAGAATCTAAGAAGATAAAGCTCTTGTTCTTCTTCTT
>JAOSBN010114474.1:5842-39732 GCA_027563595.1 Erythroxylum suave
GACCTAAATGTTGAAACGATAAAAAGTGTCAAACAATTGCAATTTTTAGAGGCCAATTTCGTTATTCAACTTTCTACCTATCTTGTCAATGGCAAGTTCAGAGAGTGCCATTGGCATGCGGCTTGCGTGCGGAAGTGATATTTCCGTATTCATTCTAATCTTAACCGGAGTTTTCGCTTCTCCTTCTGGAGTGAAGTTCTTCTGTTGCTTTTATCCAAGTCTAACGCTGCTCCATCACTATTACGCTATTTCATCACATTATTGCTTATCTCCTCGAAATGTTTAATTTGATATATTATTTAGCTTAATGTGGTAACTATTTTGTCTTTGGTTACTACGAAACTAAGTAGTAAGTGAGTAAAATTGATTCTTTTTGCTTTACTGTCTCGCTTCTTAAACAGAGATGTCGAATTAAGATGGCTACATGCTTTTATCATCTTTAAGACTGGTATTTGCTTTCTCAATGTGATTGTAATATTACGATGATAACAGTTAAATAAATAATGTAGCTAATTTGCAAGTTAGTTATTACTTTTTGTTAGTTATCTTGCCAGCTCATTTTAATCATTTCAAGTATGCTTGGGGCACCATGATGTAAGGGATATCCAAAATTAATGCAACTTTTTCTCCTTTCTAAATCCTCTACACTTTGGTTATCTTTTCTCTGAGCACCATAGATTGCTCATCACTCCCCAACCTGTCTGCTCATAGAAGTTTGTTTTCGGGTTCATTGTATCCCCCAATAGCCACAAATCATTTTTTTCCACATCATTGGTATCAGAGCTTCATCCTCTGACTGTCGGTGGGTTGGCAATCGTAAGCTGCTGAGGGGTCAATCATGACTCGTGCTACTCTCCAAGAATTAGAAGAAAACATGAAGAAAATAGTCAAGCACAATGAGTAATTAGCATCTAATTTTGATTGGAAGTTTACGACATTAAGGGTGAAACTGAGAGCTTTGCTTATGATAGCAGTTCAACAACCTATGGAGGCGCTTAACCCAGGTAACTTTAAACATAATTTTGGGGAAAATAGTTCAGAAAACCAATGAAAAGAATATGTTGCTCACCCCATTGGCTAAAATCGAATTTTCGAAGTTTGATGGTACATTTGTTAAGAAATGGTTATATCGGTGTGAACAATTCTTTTCTATTGATAACACCCCTCCCGAGACCAAGGTTCACCTTGCATCGGTTCACTTAGAAGGGGAAGCCTTACAACGACATTATACTTATATGAGTAATAGAGGTGAACTATACTCGGGGTGGCTCGAGTACATACTTGACATAAATCAACGAGTTGGGGGATTATATGACAATTTGATGTCAGAGTTGGTTAGCTTGAAACAAACCGGGTGGGTACAAGAATATTATGATAAGTTTGAGTCCGTACTTGCTAGATTGTTACTACCCAATGAGCATGCCCTTAGTATCTTCCTTACTGGCCTCAAATACAGCACCCAATGCATGTCAGGACGTTCAATCCGAACAACTCACACCAAGTGGCTAAACTAGCCAAGTTGTATAAAGCCTCCAACCAAAATTCGTAGCCCCTTTCAATCCAAAAACCCCACTAAAAAACTGATCTCCTAACCTTAACACCCACAAAACAACCCCAACACCCTTTCACAAAATAAGCCAGCTCCACAAAAATCGTCCACCCGTCTTTTACTTGCACCACCAAGGCGTCTAACCCCTACTGAAATTGAAGAAAAAAAGCTAAGGGATTATGTTTCATATGTGACGAACCTTATACCCCTGGTCATCACCTTAAACATAAAAGAGCTCAACTCTTTATCCTTGAGGGAGAAAAGGAAGCTTTAGAGGATGAAGATAATGAAACAGAAGATTTGGGAGAACAAGTGGATGATAATGCACCCTACATTTCTGTCTATACTCTCATAAGGCCGTCGAAATTCCAAACCATGAGAGTAACTGGAACAAACAACAAAAAAATACTCCATATACTTGTTGATAGTGGGAGCACCCACAATTTTTTAGATGAGGCAATGGAAAGAACTTTTTGTTGTCACTTAACTCCTACTAAATCATTACCGGTCTTAATGGTGAAGGAAGGAATATTGACTACCACAGCTAAATGTAAGGGGTTCTCGTGGACTTTTCGGAATTCTCAATTTGTGGCTGATTTTATGATACTACCCTTGGGTTTTTGTGATATGGTTTTGGGGATCCAATAATTACAAACCTTAGCCCCTATATTTTGGGATTTTCAACAACTATTTATGGAATTCTAATATCATGGCGAGAAACATATTATGCGAGGTTCAAAATAGGTTTCGGTAAAGGCAATTAAGGGTAAGGCGGCCAATCGACTGCTTTATAATATCAACTGACAACTCGCCATGCTACATATCTTTGATGGGGAAGATTTTGTGTTTGATGTTTCTGCTATAAGCCTCTTTTCTATCACTGTAGAATTGAATGGAGACATCCTACATGAAGTTCAAGTGTTATTATCTCAGTTTGGGGATTTATTTGAAGAACCAACTCACTTACCTCCCTTCAGTGATGGATTTGATCATCGCATTCCACTTGCACCTGGCTCCTCACCACTGAATACATGACCTTATCGATACTCGATAGCTCAGAAAAATATGATTGAAGCCCTAGTTCAAGAGATGCTAGATAAGGGAATTATCTAGGCAAGTTGTAGTCCATATGCGGCCCCGGTAGTGCTTGTGGGAAAGAACGATGGCACAAGCGCCTTTGTGATGATTACAGGAAGTTGAACAAGTAGACAATTTGGAATCATTTTCCTATACCTATGGTGGAAGAACTCCTTGACGAGTTAGGTCAAGCAACCGTGTTCACTAAATTGCATCTTCGTGCTAGATATCATCAGTTGTGTATGTCCCCTTTGGAGGTGTATAAAACAGCTTTTAAAACTCATTCAGGGAACTATAAGTTCTTGGTGATGCCCTTTGGGCTCACAAATGCACCCTCCTCTTTTTAGTCATTGATGAATGATATATTTTGACCATATTTGCAACAATTTGTCCTTGTATTTTTAGATGATACTATGGTGTATAGTGATTCTATCTATCATCACGTTGAGCATCTGGGCGTGGTTTCATTACTCTTAGACAACACACATTTTATCTTAAAGAGAGCTAAGTGTGCCTTCACTATCTTGAAAGTGGAATACCTTGGCCATATTATTTCTTGAGGGCAGGTGGCCACAGATCCATCAAAAATCACTGCTGTCTAAAACTAGGCAGTCCCTAGTACTCTCAAAGAGCTTCGGGCTTCTTGGGTCTCACTGGGTACTAGCGAAGATCTATTCAAGGCTATGGCCAATTAGCTCGACCACTTATAGATCTCTTGAGGAAGGGCGGGTTCACTTAGGATGATAAGGCAGCAGCAACATTTGAACTACTAAAGTAGGCACTTGTGATAGCTACTATTCTAGCAATGCCCAACTTCGACAAGCCTTTTGCTGTCGAAACCGATGCATCCAGGCAAGGAATTGGGGTGGTTCTAATGCAAGACCATCAACCCATTGCATATATTAGCAATAGTCTTAGCACCAAGCACCAACATTATTTTGTATATGAATGAGAATTATTAGCACTCATCTTTGTAGTTAAAGAGTGGGAACCGTATCTCATGAACATGCCCTTGATCATTTGTACTGATAAAAAAGCCTCAAATTCCTCCTTGTGAAAAAGGTGACTACCTTGTTGCAACATGTGTGGCTTACGAAATTGATGGGGTTTGATTTTGAAATTCACTACAAAAAGGGCAATGAAAATGTCACAGCAGATGCTCTCTCACAGGTTAATAGGGCTAAACTTTTGTGTATGGCTCTCGATGGAGCCCCTCCTGATCTTATGATCCTCCTCTCTCATGGTTGGTCTAATGATCCCAAGCTTCATGCAATCATTTCAACTCTGCAACATAATGCTACCATCCACTCCAAATACACGTATAAAAATCAGTAACCTTGTCGCAAGGGGAAATTGGTGTTTAGTGATGATCCTCAGTTGAAACACTTTATTCTCGAGTGGCTCCATAGCTCTCCTACAGGGGGACACTCGAGTTATGACATCATGTTGCAGAGAATCAAGGCCTTATTCTATTAGAAAGGTATGACAAAAGAGGTATAGCACTTTATTTGATCTTGTGACATATGTCAACGTTGCAGGGGAGAAAATGTGGCCTTGTTGGGTCTCTTACAGCCATTACCTATTCCTCACGCCCCATATACCGCATTAACGATAGCCCAAGCTTATATAGATAACGTCTATAAACTGCATGGTCTTCCCACCACTATGGTTAGTGATTGAGACCCCACTTTTCTCAGTGACTTTTGGAAGGAAGTATTCATTATATAGAGGGTTGATTTGAGAAGGTCATCTACCTATCACCCTCAAATGGATGGCCAAACGGAGGTGGTTAACTGTTGTCTTAACACTTACTTGTGATGTATGCGTAGTGACTCACCTACTAGTTGGAGTAAATGGTTGAGATTAGCTGAGTGGTGTTACAACATCAATCATCACTCCTCTACACAAAATGACCCCTTTTGAAGTCCTTTATGGTTATGCTCTGCCTATTCATCTTCCTTATTTCCCAGGTGAAAGAAAGAATGATACGATGGATAACGGGAAGAAATGATTAAATTGCTCCAATGGCATCTTGTACGTGCTCAAAATTGAATGCAACAAGTTTCCAATCGCAAACACAGTGACCGAAGTTTTGATGTTGGAAGTTGGGTCTACCTCAAGTTATAACCTTACTGACAGTCTTCTGTGGCACGTCTAGCAAATGATAAATTTGCTCCAAAATATTATGGCCCTTACAAGGTTGTCGAGAAGGTTGGAGAAGTAGCCTACCGATTGGAATTGCCCTCGGGCTTCTAAATCCACCCTATATTCCATGTTTCATAACTCAAGCTATGACATGATTTGCAAGCATCTCCAGCTAAACTGCCCCTGTTTATGCGTGCAACCAACTACACTCCAAAACTAGAGGTTATTATGGATCATCCTACTATCCAGCAAG
Organism: Erythroxylum suave; assembly: GCA_027563595.1. Taxonomy (NCBI): domain Eukaryota; kingdom Viridiplantae; phylum Streptophyta; class Magnoliopsida; order Malpighiales; family Erythroxylaceae; genus Erythroxylum; species Erythroxylum suave. The sequence goes on from JAOSBN010114474.1 coordinate 10,867, forward strand.
GCCCCCATACTGTCACTAAGGTACTCATCAAGTGGAAGGATCGTCCACCTGAAGACAATACTTGGGAGTACTTTTATGATTTCCAGAAGCGACTGCAAGCTTCAAACCTTGAGGACAAGGATCTTTGATGGGCGGGAATGATGATATTGGTTAAATAAATAATGTAGCTAATTTGTAAGTTTGTTATTACTTCTTATTAGTTATCTTGCCAGCTCATTTTAATTATTGCAAGTTTGCTTTTGCTGTTAGTTTGTTAACGTACCTCATATATATAGGGGAAGGGGGGGGGGGGCCCCATGTTGCAAAGGATATCCAAAATTAATGCAACCTCTTATGCCTCTAAATTCTCTGCACTTTGGCTATCTTTTCTCTGAGCACCATAAATTGTTCATCACTCCCTAATTTGTCTCCTCATAGAAGGTTGTTTCTGGGTTCATTGCATCCCTGAATAGCCACAAATCATTTTTTTCTACATCCTACAAACAAATGAAGGAACAAGTTTTAGAATATTGGAATCACGACGAGATACAATTTGTTTTTTGTATTTCTATTTGGTTGCTGAATGCTGATGGTTTAGATAGCTATTAAGTTTTGGTTTAGTCTTTCTAGGTTTCATCATTACTTTCCACAATTTAATTCGTTTGAATAATGGTAGACTTGAATTTTCCGGTTGGTTGCTGTGGCACAATGTCTTCACATCCCACCCTTTTCCCTCTCTTCCCCTTTGAACTTTATTGAAAAAGTGAAATAGTAAATCTTCATTACAAATTGTGATTTGTGTTCATTTTCATTTTGATTAATGCATATTTTTACTTGATTTATTTTTATCATGTGGCGGGTTATAAGGTATGAAACTATCATTTGCAAATTCGATCCTTATTTCAATTATAGGGTTACACAGTTTTTTATTCCCCCTCAGACATTTATATATTTTTTATCTATACCATAATAATTCGTGAAGATGAAAGGAATAGTTGTTTTCTATTTCAGTTTTTAAAGAAAAAGGGGATATATGACTTTTGGAATTGGTTAGGCGATCAAACATGGTGATTGCTACTCTAGTGGACAGATAAAAAGCTTATTGTAGTTTTCTTGTCTTTATTATTTTTCACTAATCTTTTCAGGTTGACAGTTTTACTGTGACTTAATAGGTATCCTCTTAGACATATTATGGGTGGAACTGTTTATCCTGCACTATCCTTGACAGCAGCACAATGTGGTGGTGACTACCTTTATGCTTAACATCTAAATTTTACTTGAAAAGTTGTTTGTTTCCTGTTTGTTGACTACTCTAAGACCTACTTTTTATGATTTTAAAATATTTAAGGTGCTATCCATTGGTAAATCCCTGTTCACTAATTTTTTAATTCATGTGAGGATCTTAAATTCATTATCCCTCTGTCTATTGAGACTATTTGTGTGTTCACTGCACCAATTTTCTATGCGTTTGCTTCATGAGCAACTTACTCTCTGACTAATGTTGTGTTATTTCTTTTAGAAGTCTCTTTTCACATAATTATTTGTTTTTTTTTTATCATTTTTGTTGATGATATGCTATTTACTTCCCTGTAGGAAGTTAAGGGTGATGCGCTAGACTAATAGCAGCAGCTCTTTTGGCCATACTAAATCATAGTTTGGGTACATTGAAATCGGTGAATGCATTTTCAGATGTGATACTAATATTCTTTAATACTTGCTGGAATGCAATATGACATCTTCTAGCGCTTTTGTGCAATTGTTATGCTGAAGTGCTTTCATGGATTACTTGTGTATACTATAAATAAGTCAACATATTTTCATATATTTGTTTTCCTTTTCATGATTCATTTATGACATACTCTTTTTTTCTTGCATTAATTTTCTTTTCATATATTTCTCTTGCCTACTACAAGCCAATTGTATTTAAAAGTGTCTTAAAGGAGGTTTTTGAGACATGAACAGGCAGCGCAACTTATCAACATTTGCTATAAACCATTTAAAGTCAACAGTGTGGAAAGTGCATTTCCTTTCAACCAAGTCCACAAGGTGCAAATTGCATATTTCTTGCTAGATACCTAATTCTATAAGACATGGATTCTTGCTTATGTTATATGATGATCTTAATCCTTGGGGGAACCTATATGGGATGTATGTGCCATAGTCCTTTCTAAAGTACTCCAGCATATACTAATTTTTTGCAAATTGAATAAATATAATTTTATCAACATAAAGTTTCATTATTGTGATAAACTATATGAATAAACTTGAATAGTTAGTTCTCTTTCTATACTAAAAGGTAAAAGAAAATTCTAAGACATATTGGTGATACCGTTATGACTTGTGATGTAGTAATGTTAGGAACTTAACGTAATGTTAAAGTGTTTGTCAGAAACTGCAAACTTTTATAAGTTTTGTAGGTTCCATCATACAAATCAAGATCTGTAAAAGTCAATTGACAATGAGGCAATAGCTATATTTGCTTTGATCTTCACTTTTTATCATAAACGTAGATACTGATAAAAGAATTCAAAGTGTATATCACTGAATAATAATTATTTATCTAAATGCGATTCAAATATGATGCATTAACATACCATCTTGATCAAATTTTTTTAGTTTACTAAGCTACTATATACAATTCAAGTTTAAGTTCATTTCTATTCATTTTTGGTAGTGATTTGGTGTTATTTGCAGATCCTCAATACTGGATCCTACTTTTATGCCACTTTGAATGCTTTAGCATACTTCTACATGGTATGATTTCTAAAAACTTTAATCTGCCTCCTTTTATTCCCCATATATTTTCTTTTATTGATGTATCCATTTTGTCTTTCAGGTTTGCTCATAGGGAGGCTACACCTTTCTAATTAATCTTATTCCCATGTATATGCTTCTATGCATTTTCATTGGCCACTACTCATCCTGATTATACATCGCCTATGCTCCTCTTGTAAGTTCATATAATGTTCCAATAGTCCGTGGAATGTTTTGAAACTATGATTTCTTTTAATAGGTGATGTTCAACTAACGTAATAGGTAATCTTATGGTGGAATCCTTTGTAGTAATTTTTGTAGTTTGATCTTCACACCTCCTCTTTTCATAGGTGGAATTTAGGTGACTAGTACCAAACTTGTTATTTATGCAAAGTGTTATGCCTTAAATTTGTAATAGAATCCTCTTTATACAGGAAAACTCTTAGTTCCCATCAGTTATCATTAACATGGTTTTGTCTCTTGATTAGTCTTAAAGCTTCCATTTTGCGAATTTGCATCTTTTCCATTTAACTCTCTTAGAATGGTTGATTACCCTTTGTGTTTGAATTATTTGGTTTTGATTGTAATTCGTTTGTCATGAACTAGTACTTTGGGAGGTTCTGTTTTGAGTATGTACATTTTTTCCCCAATAAGACTCTTGGAATGACTATTTATTTCTTTGTAGTTGAACTACTTAGTTTTTGTTGCGAATAAAACTTATACAGGTGGTCTTGGGAACATTGTTAGTTACTTTTGTAGGGAGCCCGGTCTAGCCCGACTTGTGGTCAATATGCTAGGCTCGAGTTGATTCGACCTCAGGCTGGGTCTAAATAAGAAAAATAACGTCTTTTTTGTTATGAACAAAGCCACCAATTGCCAATTGCAGCCGCCACCTCTGCCCTCTTTGCCACGCACTAGCTAGCGTCTTATTTCATTAAGGTGTTAAGGCACTCTCCACTCAAATTTTTTTTTGTCGTATTATTCATATTCATGAACATGTTTGATTGTTTGGAGAGGACTAAGAAGTTATAATTGGGGATTTGACTTGTACGTAAAGACTTATTTGGTTGATATATATGCAAGGTTAGGTGATTTAGCTAATGCACTTAAAGTATTTGAGGAAATATCAAATAAACTCCATGACTTATAACAATTAACAAGTTTTAAAATTTGTTGTAAATAGTAAGTGTATATAGGGATAGCGGTTGCAATATATCGAATTTTAGAATTGTTATGTAGTGATTCAATAACTAATAATCTAATACTTTTGCTTCATCGATTCATTTAATTGGCATTCTAGATTAGAAGTTGATTTGCATATTCTTTACTGTTTTGCAAGAAATGTTCATGTTATTGAGGCATCACGACTAAGAAAATTCTTTATGTTTTTTTTTATAGAAGTATGCTTTAGTATAACCATTATCTGCTTGGACTTTTGTTTGGATAATAAATATGAGGTTAAATCTTCTTCTATGTTATCTTCTGGCCAAAGTTGTGGTTGACTTTTAGTTTGGAAGAATTAGATGATGTCAATCAATGTCTTGCTTCTCATGGAGTTGTTCTCTTTTTGCAAGATTTCTCTCTAGTTTATGATATGTAAAGTGAATAGGTACTTTTAATATATCTTCATTTGTAGGGCAACCTTAATAGAACAGTCTATTTAGGCAATGCGTTTTGATCTAGGTCTATTTTATTCAATAAAAATCAATAGGTAATTATCCTGAAATTTATATACACTCATTCCATTAATACTTACTTGGTCATCCATATAAAACATCATGGAAGCAACAAAATAATTTAACCTTAATTTTTATTATTTTATACAACATATGGTGAAAAGTCTATGTAGTGAAATCATAAGAATACTTTGTTTAGATATAGAAAAAATAACAAATGAGTAAGAAAATAAGAAGACAATAATAAGACAACTTTCTAGAATGTTATCCACAAAGTTTAACAAATCAAATATTTTGCATATCCCAACGAACTCATTTTTACTTATCTTTATTCATTTTGTAATTCCTTATCTTAAGGCTTGTATTTTAATATAGTGAATATCTATTAATAATAATGTTATTCAATTATAATTATGAAGAACATATATATTTATATGTATAGATGGCGACTGGCCTAGCCCGACCTATGGCATGTCAGGGATTGCTTGACCCGTGGCCCAGCCCTTCAAGAGCTGGGTGGCTTGTGGCTTGATGTGTTGAAGGTAGGTCAGACCGGCTCCGCTAGATTTAATTTTTTAAAACAAATTTAGAAAAATGATGTCATTGTTTACAAAATGATGTCCTTTTGTCTCTTGGTTAAGCCACGGGCCCTGCTACACTGGGCAACCTTGGCCTAAGCTCGACTCGTGGCTCGAACAACCCAGGCCTGGCTAGTTGACTATGAGTCCGGCCTAGACCGGATTGCTATGCCTACTTATATGTTGATTGTAGATGAGCATATTTCTTCATTAGAGAGTTCTAAGTCATTATCAGAGATAGAAGTGGAAACTTCTAATCATGTACCAAGTGAAGATAGAAGTTCAACATGAACTCAATTGAAATAAATTTAATAATCGAATGTAAATATTTTCAAGAGATGTTGGCCTGGAGTTCAAAAGATGGAACCTCTCATTTAAAGAGACATGTGGATTCGTATAGTAGAAAGAAGATGATATTAGGAGATCAAACATTTTTTACTTTTAACCTTATGAGAGGGAAGAATAAGATGACCTCAACATCTTATGACAATAACTATTAAGGTTTTTGATGACCTCTATGGTAATTGGTGATGAACATCTACTATTTATGGTTGATACCAAAAGATTTAGGATGTTTTTCAACTCACTATAACTAACCCTTAAGTTTCCAAGTTTGAATATATTAAAGAAGGACATTATTAAGATACATGAGAATAAGAAGAAAGAGGTTTTAAGAGCACTGTTAAGTAATAAATGACGGACTGTCATTACAACAGACATGTAGATAACCAATAACCAAAAAAGGAGTTACATAACAGTAACGACACATTATGTGAGCAATGATTGGAATTTATCTAATAAAATTTTGAGGTAATTTATATTCTTTAATATTATTATCATTTACTTGTTTATTATTATATGATTGTTATTGGTAATATTTGTACATGATAGATTTATTTATGTGTCGACACTATATACAAGTGAAAGGCTGACACTGTATTAGGAGATAGATTGATGTATTTTAATATCAAAAGAAAATTATTCAAATATAACAGTTGACAATTGTAGTACAAATAATGCTATGATAAAAGGTAAAAAAATAATATACGAGTTGGGAACTTGTTGATTGGTGGAAGGTTATTCCACCAGCATTGTTTTACGCATATTTTGAACTTGATTGTGAAGGATGGATTAAATATTATAGAAGAAGGTATATATTCAATTCGGAATTGTGTAGTATATTAGAGTGTAATACTTAAAAGAGTTGTGAAATTTGAAGAAATTGTATAATTTCTATGTATCCTGAGTATGAAGATGATAGTTTTGGATTGCCAACAAGATGAAACTCAACCTTCAAGATGTTAGAATTGACAATCCAATATGTTGAGGTGTTTACTAGGATGAGACAAAGAGACTCTCAATACACTTACATGCTTATAGAAGAACAACGTGAGTTGATTAGAGAACTTTGTGTGAAGTTGTAATTATTTTATAATGTAACTAAATTGTTTTCAAGAACAAAATATCCAACTTTGCGATGTTGCTTTATCATTATGAGTGAGGTAAAGAATGCTTTATCTAATTGGATGTTTGATTCCAATGAGGTTATTTGGGTTATAACCGAGTAAATGATGGAGAATTCTTATTCGTTTATGGTTGGACATATTATCGCAATCTTATTTATTCTAGACTAGAGAAAAAAGATGGTGGGGGTTAATTTTCTATATAATATATATAGTATGGTGATTGAGCCAACGTGCATGTAGATGTCATTAAACAATTCTAGTACGAATTGTTTAATAATTTTCAACTTAGAATGGAAAATTTTATGATCGAGATCGTAGTAGTTCAATTTTCAATTCCGTATTTAGTTCCAAGTTCGGGCTCATCTTTTAAAAACAGTTTGTTACTTTCATTTCAAAATTTATAAAAGAAAAAATGGCTAAAGCTTCATACAATATAATGGAATTAAATAAATATTTGACTAAAGATTGTATGACTGATGTTGAAGATGTGCAGTTTGATGTATTATTAGGTTAAAAGAGTTGTGAAAATAATTTTCCAATCATGAAACTAATTCCATGAGACTTGTTAGCAATTTCATCATCCATCGTTGCTTCAAAGCCTGCTTTTAGCACTAGCGGTCAATTTATTAGTTCTCATCATGCCCGACTTTATGTTAGTATTGTAAAAGCCCTTATATGTACTCGAATTTGGTTAAATGATGAATATATTGAGGGTAAATTCTTTTCTTTTGATATAACAATTTCATATTTTTTAATATTATCTTACCTAACATTGATTTTTTTATTTTATTTTAATACAGCTACAAGTATTTATGCAGAGGTGACTAGTCATATTCATCGATCAAATGCACCTTATTTGGATAAAATATTTGAAGATGAATATATATTTAATTATTTATTAATTATTTTTAGTAACAGTGGTAAAGTTATTTATGATAAGAGTTAGTAGGGCAAGGTTCAGATAAACGTGAGTGAAGTTTTAACCTCTTTAACCCCCTTTCATTTCTCTTTATCTCTTTCTTTAGGATAGTTTCCCTCTTATCATAAGAAAACTCTCTCCAATAAAATAGAAAACCTTGTAAAACTAACCCATTTATTTGACTACTCTAAAATCTACGACACTCAGTTACCTTTATTAAATCTATACAGTCTATATCATAGATCTAGATCTTTTACAAAGAGTATTTACTCCTTAATCTCCACACATAGACTTAACTTAAAAAATTGATCCAAAGATCTAGATAAGACCAATGTGGTCTAAAATTCACTTATGCAAATCAATATATAAATTTGGAGTTTCCATATGAGCTAATCTCATTATGGTTAGGTTAGGATTACACACATCTCCATATAGGCAATTTGTATGATCTTAATATTACATGGACAAAGAGGAATTCTAGCAACAGCTAAAATTTCTCTCTTTGATACAGTACACATATCTTATAAGAAGGCCTTAATTAGCATCCTTTTGACTAAGGCTATCAAAATATACTTGGCACAACCCGTGAACAGCTAGTTTGGCCTGCTAAAACTAGCCTATGAGCTAATTGGGTATCGCCCCTAACATTTCGGGCCGGGCTTAGCCTGAGCCAAGCAGCCCAACCTATGGCCCATGTTTGCTCAAGGTTACAAGCATTAAGTTTTACTATTAATAACCTTTGTAATTGCCACGAGCGCAAGGGTCGTTCATGTAGTACCTAAGATGTCGATTCCACGAGGAAGGAAACTAATCCTAAAGGCTAAGGTAGCTAAGTTTATGACTAACCTAATTAAATAACTAATGCAAAAATTAAATCAATTGATAATAAAATTTGAGAAATTAAAATGCAACAAGAATAAACAAAATAGCAACTCACACCCAACTTGAAATTAACCTAGATAACCAAGGGAGAGAAAGGGGATTTAATTCGAAATTAAATGAAACCTAACCAATTATGCAACCACTAACTTGATAGGTCTAGACGATCCTAGGGTGAATTACTCACTCTAGTTATAATTCTTAACCCTAATTAATAATCCCTAATTCAAATTATAGAAATTACGATCTCTCAATCTGCAATTGGTCTAAAACCTAAATTAGTTATAAGTTATGTATTAACCTATCGGGAATCTATGCTCAATCTCTCGTTACACAATTCGATCAGTTTGATCCAATTCATTACCTATTGATTCACCTAACTCTCGTTAACCTAAATCAATGATTTTTACTTGACTTACCCTTTCAGTTTATTACCGAATTATTAAGCACATAATTGAATCACAAACAAGCAATAGAAAACAAAATCAATTAAATACCATTGATCTAAAAAATTATCATCCAAAGGTGAGTATAAACTTGACTCAACGTTCAATGCAATAAATCTCAACACCTATTTCAATTCTATTTATAAATAAAACTGAAATAAATGGAAATACTATCGGGAACGGAATCTTGGAAACAATGACGATGGGAGACCACCTATTCCAGGAAGTACTTCGTGTCTAGCTCGTCTCTGTATTTCTCTTCCTTTGTCTCCTTCCTCGATCTATTGACTTCTCTCTAGGGTTTCTCTCAGAGTGACAAAATCTCACTTTGTGCTTAAGTCTTTTCGCTCTCTAATGACTGTTGACGGCTATCTTGTAGTATGTTATTATTTTGTGGTAGCCCTAGGTCAAACTCGAGGTCAAAACGGTCTGAAAAATAACCTAAAAATTAAGTTTTTGCATAAGCTCCACATAGGGCATGATCATGGCCTTTCAAGTCACGATTATGGCCAGTGCTTTACCCTTTCTGTCACGAGCATAGCTTCGAGTGCACAATCGTGGCTTGAATTGATGTCATCTGTCACAATTGTGGCTTTCAGTGCAAAATCGTGGCCTGGCTGTTCCTTTCTCTTCCTTCTCTGTCACGACCGTGGCCCATATGCACGATCGTGGCCTATGTCTTTAAGCCCAAAACTCTTTAAATATTCACCGTTCTTCCTTGTTTGTCCTGCAACACTAGCACACATATCAAGGTACCTAAACGATATACAATTTAAGCTCAAAATTCCAACTAACCCATGAATATACTTAATTACACAAAATATCCTAATTAAGTTCTAAGTGCACGCTCCACATTCACTTTAAAACTAGATGCATAACAATTTAAACTCTAAAACATCATGCAAAACATAACTATCAACCCACTCACAGGCACTTACAAAACGATGTCATTTTGTTTATGTTTAAAATATTTCTTCCATTTTCAAAACAATGTCATTTTGCTTTAAGAGTAAAACGACATCATTAAAGATATAAAATAGTTAATAAAATACAAGACAAAAGGACATAATTTTCTTGCAAGAAAAAATGGCACCATTTTGTCTCTCATTAAACAAAAACCACCCAGCCTAACTGCCTCCCTCCCTCGCACGCTCGCCCTTGCCCCTCAATGTCCTGCCTGCCTCCATCTCCCTTCATCCCCAAGAACTCACAGTCTTACCCAGTGACCTAGTTTCTTTCACAATTTCACTATCACTCACATAACCCTTTTCACTTCTCTGTTCTTCTTCTTCGTTTCACTTTTCTCCTTCGATCTTCTTTTCTGTGTATCATCTGTTGTGGCAATGTCAAAGGAAAGCTCTCATTCTCTCTTCGTCAATTTGTTTTTTTGTTGTTGTTGTCTTGAGATATGTTACGGTTAATTTGAGAACTTTGTATATATTGGGAATATGGGATAATGCTTGTAATGTGATTGATGAAATACCGCAGATATTAATGTGTTTGATTTCACACTTCAAACCATCTTTCCTTTTACATTACTATTTTGATCTTCTGTTTCTATTAACCCTGGGTTAGTATTGAGTTCACAGCTCTAGAATAGGAAACTGAGGAATAAAAGAAGCTAGCTAACAAAAACAAGGTAAAAAGAAATGGACCCAGAAATTGGGGAAATGAAAAAGAAACTATGAACAGTTTGTGCCATTGTAGGAAAACAATGGTTTTTCCATCATAGATCCCTCTTTCATATCTTTTATGATAACTTATTAAACATGGCCTGCCATGTCATTTGTCTCGGATAATATTTTCTTGATCATCAATGGATTAGTTTATTAATCACTCAATTATATGAGCATAGAAGCATATCATATTAAGTAGTTGGTATTATGCTGCATTCATCTTTTCTATGATAAAGTTCAAATTCAGAGTTAGGTTGTGCTTCTCTGTAGTTATATTGAATTGAAGTATGAAATTAAAGATAGTAATACCATTCATCTCTGTGCAAGGGGTGCCCAGCCTAGGTTGTATTCACTCTTATTTCATAGGTGACTTGCGGAATAGATTGGACTGTAATATACTTATCCACATAGAAGGGCCATTGAAAACCAACTTATTCTATTTACTGCTTCCCCTGACAAGAATTTGACTTTTCATATAGACCATCTTGGCATTACATAGTTAGAACCAGCTTTGGTTTATACATAACACATTCTATAGGAGGATTCTTGTAAATTTCCATCGACAAGATTTATAACCTCCTCTTTAAGACTGTTATTGAGCCTTTGGATCGTTGACTGATTTGAGAACTTGATTTCTGCCAATGTATATGTTGTTTTTAGTAAATCTAAAATATCAAATCTTAGTTCGTATGTAAAATTGTTGACTTTAATGCCTATAAACTAATAATTTCTTTTAATGTTTTGTGTAACTCCTTTTGTGGGAGCATAATAGCTTACCTTTTGTTACTACTGGTGGATCATTCAACTAAATACAGTAGGATTGGGGTACACAACAATACAAATTAGTATTTCATATAAGAAATATTCCTCGTTCTAGTTGATATATTGTCTAAAGACACCTAAGTCTAAAAAAATAGAAAAGGTAAGATGTTAAAGAACACAAAGGAATGATTTATATACAAATCAATTTCCCACACCTTACCCTTTTCCTTACTTTCACCACCCTTTAATTTAATGGTTTCAAATAGAAACCACTTTGCCCTTTTGGCTTTTGGCTTTATTGGCTGGCTTAATCTTCATGATATCCATAGCTAGCTGTAGCTAGTTTCACATCCTTTTCTTTACTTTATAAGAACATTTATGAATTAATAGTGCCAAAATTTAATCTTGATTGATGATTATTTTTAAATCCCTAGACATTACGATACATCCTCATAATTTTGGAACACAATTATACATATATGGTGGTTAGATAAACAAACATGTTAGATATTTTGCTCCACCCATTATGAGGTACCTAACATATAATTGAGCTAATATGGGATTAGTACTAGGATATTTCAATTGCCAGAGTTGGCCTTTAAGATTAGCTTGGGGTTATTCTATAAATAGTTGAAGAGCCAACTTGGATGGCATGCCATGCATTGGGTAGGACCTTTTGCCTTAAAAATTCTAGCATATTCTATTAACTTACTTGGAGAACCACTTTAATTTTTGCGAAATATGCATTGGAGAACGACTTTAATGTCTCGCATACATCAACCTAACTTGGACATTCTAGCATATTCAAAGTTTGGATATTCTTTGACTTTCTTGAACATTTTGTTTTATATGGAATATTTTAACTAGATTATAGACAAAGTATTTTGATTAAGAATTTGTCATTTTCTAATACATTTTTATTTCTAACCTTAGGTATTTATTTATTTTTTGTCAGATGGATGAACATATTCCTTCAATTGAGAGTTCTAATCCAATACTGGCGGTAGAATTGGAAACTTGTAATCCGATACCAAGTGACGATAGAAATTCTAATAGAACTCAAGTTAGTCAACATAAAAGTGAAAGTTTGGAATCACTTTAAGAAGATTATATCGGTCGGCGGAATTAAAAAAGCAAATTGTAATTATTGTCATAAGTTGTATTCAAGTGGTTTGAAAGGTGGAATGTGTCATTTAAAGAGACATACGGAATCATGTACTAGAAGGAAGATGGTTTTAGGAGGTCAAACATTTTTTATCCCTAACCTTATGAAAGGAAATAATGAAATGATCGTAACAACTTTTGACAACTATAGATCAAGAATTTTGATGGCTAATATGGTTATTGGAGATGAACAACCATTGTCTATGGTTGAAAGCAAGAGATTTAGGATATTTCTTAATTCATTCTAACCGACTTTCAAGGTTCTAAGTCAGAATATATTAAAGAATGATATTTTCAAAATTTATGAGGATAGGAAAAGAGAAATATTAAGAGTATTTTCGAGTGTTCAAGGACGAATTGCCATAATAACAGACATGTGGACAGCCGATATCCAAAAGAAGGGTTATATGGCGGTGACAACACATTATATTGATAATGATTGTAAGTTATGAAATAGACTTTTGAGGTAACTTGTATTCTTTAATATTATTTTCATTTACTTTTTTCATTATTTTATGAATTTATGATTCATGTTGGTATGCTTTTTCATAATAGGTTCATTTATGTGCTGACGCCATATACAAGTGAAAATTTGGCAAATATGTTGAAAGACTAATTGATGAATTTGAACATCGACAACAATGTATCCTCCATCATAATCGATAATTGTAGCACAATTGATTCCATAATTGAGAAGTTGAAGGGAAAGATGTGGGTTAGGAGCTTTTTAGTTAGAGGTAAGTTATTTCATATGTGTTGTTTTGCGAATATTCTTAACATGATTTTGAAGGTTGGGTTGGAGATGATAAAGGAAGTAATAATGTGTATTCAAAATAGTTTTTTGTGTTAGAATGCAGTTCCTAAAAGAGTTGAAACTTTTGAAGGTGTTGCACAAATTTTACACATTCCAAATTCAAAGAAGTTGGTTTTGGATTGTCCTACCAAATGGAACTCAACCTTTAAGATGTTGGAGTCGGCAATCCTATATGCTCAGCTATTTATTAGACTAATCGAAAGGGATTCTCAGTATACCTACATACCACCAAAGGATTAATGGTACTTGGCTAGAGAAATTTATATGAAGTTGAAATTATTCAATAATTGGACAAATTTATTCTCAAGAACAAAATATCCAACTTCGCACTGTATCTTTAGCACTATGTCTAGCATAAAACATGTTTTATCATTGTTGATGTTTGACTCCAATGTAATGATTCGGACTATGGAGGAGCAGATGATGGAGAAGTTTAATTCTTATTAGTTTAAGGTTGTAGATATTGTTGCAATATTATATGTGTTGGACCCGAGATACAAGATGGACGTGGTTGAATATATTTACAATGCATTATACACTGGTGAAGCTTAACAGCGTCTATGTACCATGAAACAATTATGGTATCAATTGTTTAATGATTATGAAGTCAGAATGCAACAAACTCATGATTGGGATCTTAGTAGTGCTGTAGGCAGTTAAACTTCAACTTTAGTTTCAAGTTCGATCTTTTCTTCTGACCCATTATTGACAGATTCTCTCTCAAATTTTTTGAAAGAGAAAAGGGAGAGGATTTCTTACAATACAATGGAGTTAGATAAAGATTTTTTTGTAGATTGTGTTCCTGAAATTGAAGGTTAGTCATTCGATATATTGTCATGGTGGAAGACGTCTACACATAATTATCTGATCTTGTAAGTCATCACGTGGGACTTGTTAGCTATTCCATCATCAACCATTGCTTCTGAGTCTACATTTAGTATTAATGGTCGAGACATTACTCCTCATCATGGTCGAGTTCATTATCGCACTGTGGAAGCTCTTATGTGTGCTCAAAGTTGGTTAAATAATGAAGACATTGATAGCAAATTATTTTCTTTTTAATATATTTATTTTATCTATCTTTATATTATCTTATCTAATATTGTGTTTTTTATTTTCCTACAGCCACAGGTATTAATGCGGAGGGGACTAGTGAAATTAATCAACCAATTGAAAGTTATTTTGATCAAATATATGAGATGAAGGTATTTTTAAATTTATTTTTATATAATATTACATTACTAAATATCCTTTATATTTTAATATTATATTACTAAATATAATGTTTGTACATACAGATGATTGGATCCAAACTATTGATGATCTTACCAACAAGTACAATTAGTTAATGAGATGATGCTTTCTCAGTCTCCACTCTCCAGTCTATCCAATATGATATTATCTTAATTTTGTAAATTGTGTCTTTTTTGTATATTGATTTAGATAATCATTTGAGTACAACAAAATTTTCTATAGTTAATGAATTTGGTTTTATCAATTCTCTCTTATAATAATTAATAAATTATTTAAGTAAATTTAAAATTCGTAATTAATTGAATTGAAATTCTTAACTATAACTATTAACTTGATGACTTTTCATACAATTTTCTAATTAATTGAATTAAAATTTTAAATTAATCATACCAATAAATAAATCTCAAGATTTTAATTTTAAAACGTGTTTTCTCATTAATGATATGCAAATGTATGTAGCACCCTTCAATATAAACCTGACTTAATGACTTTTAACACAAATTGTGTCAATATTTAGCTCATTAGTCATTATACCTAAAATATTAATTAAAACATTAAGAAGTTAGTGACATTACGCTTTTTATTTAATGACTTATAATTTTACTCAAATGAAAATATTAAGTGGTTTAAATAAAAAGATATAAATATTTTGTAATTTTATATCGGATAAATTAATAACTTTATTATATCATAATTATATGTTACTATAATTTAAAGTTGTGACATAGTACATATATTAAAATTAAAAAAATGTGAAAATTTTATAAATTTTATGAAATATGGTATGCTTATAAGACTCTAAGGACGAGAAAGATTTAAAGTAAAACTTATATTAAGGTTTCGAGTAAAAAATTACTCTTTAAAAAATTTTAATTAGAGTGACTTAGGAATGAATCTTTTAATATTAGAACTTAGAAAGGAGAAAAAATTGTGAATATAAATTTTGAATAATTAGAATATAATGATTTTAGAAAAAAAGTAAAAGAACTATTTGTGAAAGTAATAAAATAAATATTTTATAAAAACATATCAAAAGCATTTATAAAATGTATTCTAGTTTTAATAAAATAATAGCTATTTAAAATATAATATACTGTAATTATTTGTTTTTATAACTCAATTACTTATATATTCTTCTGGAATTGGTGCATTAGGATTAATAAAGTGATTAATTCATTCTAAATATGAAAAATAAAATAAAAAGTTTAAATTTGTTAAGATTAATTATCATATTAATTAATTTCTTTAATAAAATAAAATTTTTAAATGTCTTAAGATTAATTATCATATTAATTAATTTCTTTTAATATGCGTAATAAAAATAAAAAATTTTACAATGATTATTTAATAATAGATATAATATGAAAAGATAATAATATTTATTTAACTATACAAGTCAAAAAATTGACAATAACTAAAAGTACAACAATGACATCAATTAAGAGTTTTTTTGTGCATAATTTATAAAAACATTAAAAGTTTGAAAATATTATATTATTAATTTAATAAACGTATTTTAAAAAAATCATATTAAAAAGAAATATAATAATTCATTAAAAACGTCAAAGAATATTTGAAATAAATTCATTGTACTTAGATAATAACGTTTTTACATTTACATTATAATTAATTGTTATAATAAAATTACAAATAAAATTAAATTCACTTGTTTGTAGGCAATAGTTATGACAACATTATCATTGCTACATATTTTTAATAAATATATATTGGTTCGTATTTTATATTTTTTATTTTATATAAATATTTTTGACATTTTACTATAAATGGTTATGCTATAATTTATAATTTATTAATTTTAAAAAATACAACTATAACTTTTTCAATTTGTCTAAAAATAAATATATAAAAATTTTCAAAAATATATTAAATAACTTGGTCAATTGAGGCCCAACGGGCTGCTCGTGGCCCAGGCGGACCTGCTGGGTCGGGCCACACGCCAATTGACCTCAGCCTACCCCTGAGCCATGGGCCGAGTCATTCTAGCTAACCAAAAAATCGATGGCCCAGCCCGGCCCATTGACAAGCCTACTTTAACTAATCTCAACAATGGAAGTATCATCATAAGTATTGCTTCAGATTTAACATCAAGGTTGCAACTCTACCCACAAGACTAAAAGTTTAGATTCAAATTGTTGGAGTTGATTAACATCCTACAATTATCATGGCTACACTTTATCATTAGATCATTCACAGAATGCAGAATTATACTCTAGCTTTTAACTTTTCAAACTCTACATGAGATGACTTTTACATAGTGGTAGACAAGTCTCAAAACGAGAAAACAATCATCCAGATTCCACGATAATTGTCATCACAACAACTAGCAGAGTTAATGCCTATGGAATGGATCACAAATTACGAAAAAGAGTTATGTACCCTTCACTAGTGCTCCATTCATACTACCTTCCCTCAATTATGAGAAGTTTGAAAGATGGAGTGATAAAATCTATTTTCAGTAAGCCTAGAAAAGAACACCCAAAATCATCTATAGTCTCTTCTGGCTCAATAATAATGATTAGCTTAGCCTTTTCTCATGAAAAAGATGTTAGTGGTCGTTCAATCCATTATGTCCATACTGATGGACATGTCGTGTATGTCAGCCATATTAATGGCCATTTCATCTGGGATATATATCCATTATATATGAGATGGATGACAATAATGATAGTGATGATACAGTTTGTCCCTTAATAGAGAGAAGAGTTCAGTAGAAATCAAAATCTTCATGTCAACCAAAAAAAAGATCCAACCTAGGCACGATGAAGATGATAACTCAAGACCTTGGATTGGTTTTAGGAATTATATGCCTAGACGAAAGAATCTCTCTAAACTTTTAAAAGTAGTTGAAAAAAACACTTAATCCAACTAAGAAGCTTGGTGCTAGTAATTCCTTGAATCTCAATTGAGATCCTCAAACCATTACCTTGTATGATGATGAGATCATATGAGGAAAATTTCGACCTTTGGAAGCTCAAACTAATAAAACTACTGGAGTGGCTATAAGGCCATACTTAGGATTTACAGATATCAATCCACACGATAATCATGTACTTGTTTCTCTAGCAGAAGAAGTGCTAAACTGGAAATCACAAAATGTTGTAAAACAAAACAATGTCTTTTACAGATAAATTCAAAGCTTGATTGGCTATCTCAACAAGTAAAGGACTAAATTCCAAGGATGATGCTATATCTCTTTAAGTCTGATAACTACAGCAACAACTACTCAATCAAGTTGTCCAACTTGACTTAGATCTAGAAGTTATATTGATCAGCATTATTGTACTCCAAAGTTCTCTAAAAAGGAAAGAAAACTTCAAAGAGTTTGAGAATAGCTCTAAAGAATTGAGTCAGATATGGCTAAAGAATAATCTAGGGTTGTATGATCCATACCTATTGACATTACCAGCAATAAGACCCACCAATAATACTTCATTTTACACTAAAGCTAATAACTATGGAAAAGTCTTCAAAATGTTCTATTCATTGTTCCAAAAAATCCTTTGTTTCTATCCATAGATGTTTGTCTTTTTGTCACCTATAGAAGCAAAAGATCTCTTTTATTGTAACCAAGCTTCATTGTATCCAAGAAATTACTATCAATAAACATTTTGTGTTTCCATATTGCTTCTCTTTAAAATCTCGCTCTCCCCTAAAAGCTTGAGTCTTCAATAAGTTTAATTTTATCACACAAAATTGTAAGTATGATGTGCACTTACCTTTATATAAGGATCCTACGCCTCAAAAAGTATCGAACCTATGATCTTATTTGAGATATAAGTTATACATGGAAGATTAGTCAACTTAGATCTCTAAGAGACAGGCCTTGAGAGTTGACACCCATGAAGGAGAAAAGGCCTTGTACCAACTAGCTTATCTAGGATGTTAGTTATAGTCTTCTTTGTAAATTTGAGAGCTCTCATAAAGGTCTGCTCTATCAAACATTGGCAATTTGCTATTATCCTTATAAGCCTCTAGCTAGGGTACTGAAGTGGCTCTGATACCATTCTCTTAAAGTTTTTGTCATTTTGGAGCAAATTCTCTCAGTATGTCTTTAAGAGAAATAAGGCCTTGTCACTTGAAGATATCTAGGCACTGAATTTATGTAGTTTATCTCTCCGTTTTATTGGTGGAATATTATCAAAAGTAAACTGTATATTTAAAGTAGGTTCGTAGACATGAGTTACTTAAGGTTTGACTAATTCATTCATTGACTCAATATCGTTAACTTCAGGTTCAAATTTTGTATGTGTTTCATCATCATTTCAAATATCTGAGTGAGATCTCCATGGTTTTATGAGTTTTTTAGCAAAAGAACTAAATTTTTAATTGTTAGCATGATTTTTAGAGTTTTCTGATACTATGTAATTTTTAGAGCTATTTGGAACAGGTTGTAGGGTAACTATAAATTCTTGTTTAGGCATGGCTTCCTTTAGTGTGTCTAGGGAAGGTCTTCTTTTGGTAGAAAAGTTGGTGATGTATTGATATGTAGAGGTTTAAAAGTAAATAGAATGTCTTTTACTAATGGGTATGGTTTGGAAGGTTTGGATGATTTTGCAAGGGTTTGTCGAAACAATTGATATGACATTTTGAATAATTTTTTTATAGTCAGTAGCTTCAGGGTAGGATGGAGTGTTATAGGTGGATCTTATAGCTAGAAATATCAAGGGGTATGATTCGTATACAACTCTGAATTGTTCTTTAGTCATATTTAACTCAATTCTTTTAAGTTCTAATTGAACTCTTTAAAATTTTCTTTCTTTTTTAGAGAACTCTGAACTATAATAATGTTGGCCAATATATCTTCTCATATATGAACCAAGTTGGGCAGCTTGAGTAATTGTTGAACTTGAAGAGAAATAACATCAACCTTTGAATTTAGTCTTTGTGTTTGTTAAGATAGACCATCAAGCTTTTAATCGATTTTGAGAAGAAAATTGTTTTTTGCTACAACATTTGTGATTTCCAATTTAGTACTTCTTCTGCTAGAGAAATAGGTACATGGTTGTTATGTGGATTGATACTTATGGATCTTAAGTATGACCTTATAGATACTCCAGTGGTTTTATTAGTCTAGGCTTCCAAAGGTGGAAAATCTTCTTAATATGATCTCATCTTCATACAAGGTAATGGTTTGGGGATCTCCTTTGGGATTAAAGGAATTACTAGCATAGGGCGTCTTGGTTGGATTAAGTGTTTTTTTATAATTACTCTTAGCAATTTATAGAGATTCTTTGTTCTAGATATAGTATTTCTAAAACCAATATGGGGTCTTAAGTTTTCATCTTCATTATGCTTCAATTGGAGCTTTTTTGCTAGTTGGCATAAAGATTTTGACTTTCTACTCGGCTCTTCTTTCCATCGAGGGACATAAACTTCATCATCATTATTAGAACCATCATCCAACTAGCATTCACATTCTAAATCGCATATAGATGGATCTGTATCTAAGATAAAATGTTCGTTAACATAGTTGACATACACTTTATGTCCATCGGTTGGACAAAATAGAATGAAGGATTAATAATGCCTTTTTTATGAGAAATGGTTGTGTTAATCATCATTATTATGCCATAAGAGGCTTTAAATGATTCTAGGTGTTCTTCTCCAAGCTTGTTGAAAAAAAAATTTATTGTTCCATCCTCTAAAATTCTCATTATTGTAGGGGTTGGTAGTTTAAATGGAGTGTCAATGAGAATTTTTTTTTTGGTAATTTATGATGCATTTCATAAGCACTAACCTTGTCAGTTGTTGTGAAGGCAACTGTCATGAAATCTAGATTATTGTTGTCTCATTTTGAGACCTGTATGCCACTACGTAAAGTTTGGAAAGTTTAGATCTAAAACCTAGTTCTGCAATCTATAAATGATCTAATGATGGGATGTGACTTGATAGTGGTAGGGTTTTGATTAGCTCCAATAATTTGCATGTAGACTTTTACTCTTATGGGTAAAGTTGGATCATTAAGCTTGACATTAAAGTCCTGAGCAATAATCATAATGAAACTTCCATTATTGAGAGTAGTCAAGTGGGTATCAATTAAGGCATTTTTATAAGATGTGTATGCCATATCAAGGAGAGAAATTCTAGCTAGTGCTGGAATTTTTTTTCATCCATGTAATGTTAAGATCATTTAAATAGTGCTTATATAGAAATTTGTATAATCCTGATCTAACCATAACAAGATTAGCTTTGAGGAAAACTCTAGAGTTACATATTGTCTTGTCGAAGTGGATTTTAAACCACATTGGTCTAATCTAAAACTTTGGAGCAATTCTTTAGTTTAGGGTCTAAGTGTAGAGATTGAGGAGTGAATACTCCTTGTAAAAGATTTGGATCTATAATATACAGGCTTAATCAAGGTAGCTGGGTGTTATGGATTTTAATGCCTTTAGGTAAATGGGAGATTTCTAAAAGGTTTTGTATTTTATTAGGGAAAGCTTTCTTAAGATAAGAGGGAAATTGTCTTAAAAAAGAGATGAAGAAAAATAAATTGAGGTTGAAGAGGTTAGAACTTCACACATGTTTATCTGGGCTTTTCCTTAGTCACTCTTATCAATAATAACTTTACTGTTATCGTTAGAAATAATTAACAGATAATTAAATATACTTGATCTTTAAATATTTTATTAAAGTAATGTCTATTTCATTGATGAGTAGGACTATTCACCTTCATATTCATACCTGTAGCTATATTAAAAATTGAAAAAACAATATTAGATAAGATTGTAAAAAAGATAAAATTGATATATCTAAAAGAAAAGAATTTATCCCCAATATCTTCATCATCTAACCAACTTCAAGTACACATAAGGGTTCCCACAGTACGGGGATGAAGTCGAGCACGATGAAGAATAATAACCTGACCACTAGTGTTAAAAGCAAACTCTAAAGCAACAATGGATGATGGAATTGCTAATAAGTCTTTTGCAATTACTTGCATGATCAAAAAATTATTTCCACAACTCTTCCACCATAATAATACGTCAACTGCGCATCTTTAACTTCGAACATAATTTTTGGTCAAATATTTAGCCCTTTTTATTTCAAAAAATTTGAAAATAAAAGTAATAAATTCTTTTTAGAAGATGAGTCTGAATTTGAAACTGAAGACAGAGTTGAACAACTTGAACTACTGTGTTATTGATCATGAATTTTTCAATAATGAGTTGATAATCACTAAACAATTCATACTAAAATTGTTCAACGACATCTACATGCTCTTGATCTCGATCACCATACAATATATTATATATAAAAGTAACCCCCTTCATCTTATATCTCGTGTCTTACACAGATAAGACTGCAATAATATGTCCAACCATAGACCAATAAGAAATTAACTTCTCAATCATCTGTTCTGCCATAACCCAAACAACCTTGTTGAAATCAAACATCCAATCAGATAAATCATTCTTTATCTCACACATAGTGTTAAAACAACAGTGAAAAGTTGGATATTTTGATCCTGAGAACAATTTAGTCGCATTATAAAATAATGCCAACTTTGCACAAAGTTCTTTAGCTAACTCACATTGCTCTTCTTTGTAGTCTCTTTGTCTCAACCTAGTAAACATATCAATATATTGGATTGCAGGCTCCGACATCTTGAAGTTTGAGTTCTATCTAGTTAGACAATCCAAAACTAATATCTTCTTCCTTGGAATACATAGAAATTATGCAGTTTCTTCAAATTTCTTAACTCTTTTAGGTGTTACACTTCAATATACTATATTATTTTGAATTGAATCTATTCTTTATTATATGATATCCAATCCATCCTCCATAATCAAGTCCAGAATATGTGCAAAACAACAGATATGGACTAACCTTCCATCAATCAACAGGCTTCCATCCCGTATCGTATTCATCAATTTTTTTATCAAAACATCATTCATGCTATAATTGTCAATTGTTATGGTGGATAACTTGTTATCGATATTAAAACCTACTAAACAATCTCCCAATATAGTTTTTAACCTTTTATTTGTATGTAATGTTGGCACATAAATGAACTTATCATGCATAAATATTACCAACATCGATCATAGAATAATGAAAAAGTAAATGATAACAATGTTGAAGAATATAAATTATCTTAAAAGTTTATAATGTAATGTTCAACCATTGTCAACATTATGTGATGTTATAGCCATATAACTTTCTTTTGGTTATTATCTATTCACATGCATGTTGTAATGGCAATCTCTTCTTCATTGCTTGACAATACTCTTAATAGCTTTTTTTTCTTATCTTGGTATATCTTCGTAATTTCCTTCTTCAGTGCATTCTGACTTGGAACCTTGAAGGTTAGTTGTAATGAATTACAAAACATCTTAAATCTTTTGATATCAACTATGGATAGTAGATATTCATCACCGATTATCATGGAAGCCATCAAAAACCTTGATTTGTTGCTATCATAAGATGTTACGGTCATTTCATTCTTTCTTCTCATAAAGTTAGGGGTAAAAAATGTTTGACCTCCTAATACCATTTTCCTTCTATACATGAATTTACACGTTTCTTTAAGTAAAAGGTTCCACCTTTTAAACCCTCGGTCAACATCCTCTGATAATATTTACGTTTGGTTTTTTCTATCAATCAAGTTATATTAAAGTGATTCCAAACTTTAATTTTTAATTAAGTTCGAGTAGAGCTTCTATCTTTACTTGGTACGACATTAGAAGTTTCCACTTCTATCTCTGATACTGGATAAGAATTCTCTACTGAAGGAGTATGGTTATCCATTTGAAAAAATCAATATATAAATATATATGTTATTCATAATCATAATTAAATAACATTATGATTACTATATATGTACAGTATTAAAATGCAAGCCTTAGGAATTATAAAATGGATAAAGATAAGTGAAAATAAGTTGGTTAGGATATGCAAAATATTTTATTTGTTGAAATTTTTGGATAATATTCTTGTAAATTGTCTTAATACTATCCTCCCATTTTCTTACTCATTTGTCGCTTACTTCCGTATCCAAAAAAAATATCCTTAGGGTTTCACTATATAGACTTCCCATCATATGTTATAAGAAATAACCAAATTTGAGGTAAATTTATCTTGTTGCTTCTATGGTGTTTTACATGGATGACCATATAAGTATCAATAGAATGAGTGTATATAAATATAAGGATAATTATCTCCTAAGTTTTCTTAAATAAAATAAACCTAGATCAAAACACATTGCGTGAATGGAATACTCTATTAACATTGCCTTCCATATGAAGATATGTTAAAAGCACCTATTTACTTAACTTTACACATCAAAAATTACAAAGGATTTTTGCAAAAAGATAATAACTTCTTGAGAGGCAAGACATTGATTGACATCATCTATTTTCTTTCAAACTAAAATTCAACTACAACTTTGGTCAAAAGATCACATGGATGAAGATTAGACCTCGCATTTATTATGCAAACAAAAGTCTAAACAGATAATGGTTATACTGAACTTACTATTATGAAAAAACATAAAAATTGTTTTAGTTATAATGCTTCAGTGGCATGAACATTCCATGACAACTTGTAAGGAATATGCAAATCAACTTCTAATCTACAATTCCAAATAAGTAAATTGGCTAAGTAAAGTACTAGATTATTAGTTATCAAATCGCTACATAACAATTCTAAAATTTGATACATGGTAGTTGTTATCCCTATACACACTTACTATTTGAAAAATAAATAAATAAATAAACTTGCTAATTGTTATAAGTTATGGAGATTGTAGGGCATTTTCTTAAATATTGTATATGTATTAGATAAAGCAATAAACTTTCCATATATATCCACCAAAGCATTCCCTATGTACAAGTCAGATCCACAACCACAACTCGTTAGTCCTCTCCAAACAATCAAACATGTTTATGAATATGAATAATACAACAAAAGAAAATTTGGGCAGAGAGTACCTTAAGGACTTGATAAAATAATACATTGGCTGGTGAGTGACGAAGGGGGCAAGGAAGCTACTATGGCTAGGGACTGGTGGCATAGTAAGAGAGACAGAGACAATGATAAAGAATGTGGTGAGTGAGAGTGACGATGAGATATGAGAGACAAAGTGAGAGATGGAGGAAGAAATAAACATACACTAAAATGATGCCATTTTACTTCATCTATTTAATTGTTTACTACCTAAACTAAAAAGAAGAAAAACTAGGAACCAAGGTATAAGTTGTTGCTATTGTCCAGACTCCTAGAATTGAAGTTTCCGTTTTTGTTTATCTTAGTCATCTAGCTAATTTATGCTATTTAGATCTCTTATTCATGTAACTCACACTAGAGCTCCGTAGTCATTCAATATATCATTTATTTTATTAAAATATTATGAATTTTTTGTTCGGACCAGCGAATTAAAATGTACAAAGATATTCAATCTAATTTAAAATCTTTAAATCAAACCAACTTTAATATTTATTAAATCTAATTTTGGGGAAAAAAGGAAAAATAAATAAGTATGACATATTATAGTAAAATGACACCTCATGTGCTTTTTTGGAGACGAACATAAGAAGATAAGTAATTTTACTTTCATTTTAATTTTCAAACATTACTCCATAAATTTTGATTAACAACTAACATTTTTTTTATTTATACATAAGAAAGTTTAGATATATTTTAGAATATATGGCATACATATTTAAATACAATTTTATGTAAGTATTATGTGCAAATGCATTGTAATAAATTTTGTGGTTTAGAAGGACTAAAGATTTATCATAAACAATGAAATAAAGAATGAAAATTAACAAAATTTAAAATTTGAGAAACAATTAAACCATCAAACTCAGTAAGTGAATGATGAAATCAAATTGGCATTGATACCATTATATAAATGTGTATTAAGAGAGAGAAGCATAATTAATTTACATTACATGTAAAAATGAGATAGAGTTAGTAACTTGTATATGAAAAATTGGCTAAATAATATTTCTCTCTATCCATGTTTATATACTCTATGTCTATTTACATATATGTACGTATAACAAATTCAAGAAATATTTGTAAGAAAAATTTTTAATTTTAATTTATTAGTCTTTTATTTTGTAATTAGATTTAATAAAACTAAAAGCCTTTAGTTATATTTGTTATGTTCTTATAAGCTAGTTTTCTTAACATATTTATTGAGTGTAATATAGTTATTGTATAAGGGCTATTGGGTTACATTGATGATAAGGTCTAAACTTATAATTAATTAGCCTAAGTCTCTCTGACCATGTCATTATTATACATATACATACATATATATATATATATATATAGTAACTTATAAAGGGTCATGTTTACTTCATATTTATAATCCGAGTTAAACTAGTGGGAATTCAGAGTTAGGAATTCGAGTTTCACATATTGCTCACCAGATCACACCAGAAATAGAAAATATATAATTTTTCATTGATTTTGTTTCAAGCTAACTAAGAGGTTTTCGAGTTTTGATGGATTTTTTTAATTTTATATTCTTTTGTGTCTTTTTGCTATTGATATTAGCTTCTTTGTATGATTTAAGGTTTAATGATTTTTTTCATTTTATTATTTTAATCTTTATGTGTTTGATATTGTTGGAATTGAAGGAAAAGAAACAAACTTTCTCAGATGAATTGAAAAAACAAGAGTCTTAGTTGAAAACTGCTATTAGGTGTCTACTTTCTCTGTTTCTATTTTAAACAAATTGCTTTTACATGCTCTTAACACTATTTCCTTCTCTGTAGAATAATCTGGTCTATTTTCATTTTGAGTTTTCTCCTAAGGTGTGTTTAGGTGTGAAATTGGATTTTGTAGATCTACTTCCATTGGTTTTCCTTTTTCTGGTCAAATATTGTTTCTATCGTCTTACCATCCATGAATGGTGAGTGAATGAAAATAAATGATTTTTGTTTAATAGAGGCATGTAAAGTAGAAACGCCATAACAAAAAACTAATTTTTGGTTTGTAGTAGTTACTTCATTACTATTTTTAATATTTAAGACTGGATTTTGAGTTGTGGGTATATGGACAATCTCTCTCACTATATTGGGTTCAAATATGTTCATCAAGGTCTCTTTAACTGTAATTAACAAGTATTTTCAAGTTCTTCAAGTTTCTAGCTTTCTTTTCATTCCTATTTAGATATATTATTTACTATTTCAATGTTCAACTATATTATTCCTTTTTTAAAGACTATCAACATATACTTAAAATCCCCAAAATCTATATTTTGCATTAAAGGTTGTTTTTTATTCCTTTTGCATATATAGTAAGGGGAGAGGTGACTATTATTGGTTCAATTTTTGGACCATATAAATTTAGATTTTCTTGTTGTCAATTGTATTTATGATTTACATATCTAGATAGTGCCATACCCATATTGGGTTTTAATATTAATCCTTTTTTCCTTTCTCGAGTATTTTTAGAGTTATTTATGGACTTGTTGAGTTGGTCTTTTATAGCTTATGTTAGGCATTAGAGTAAAAGTGGTGGCTTAGACTTCTAAGACAGAACAAAGGCTAGTTGTTCAGTGAATTTTTGGTTTACGAGAAGAGAAGATGTTGACATATTAAGGATAGGTTCTTGGAATATCAAGACCCTTACAAGGAAGTCATTAGAATTAATGAAGATTTTAGATAAATATAAGATTTATATAACGTGCATTTAAGAGACAAAGTGGACATCAGCTAAAGTAAAGAGATTAATAAGTTCAAACTTTAATAGTTAGGATGTTTGAGACAATAGAATGAGGTAGGTATCTTAGTTGTCAAGGAACTTATAGAATATGTTATGAGGGTAAAGAGGACTAATGATCCGATTATGTCCTTAAAGATTATGGTGAAAGTTGTTGTTTTCAATATGGTATGTGTTATGCACCCTAAGTAAGGTTAGAGGAATTGCTTAAGTTCTAATTCAGGGAAGATCAAGATGAGGTAATTCAGTAGATTCCTCCTAATGAGAGAGTTATCCTAGGAGGAGACTTTAATGGTCATATAAGTGTAACCTCATATGGATATTCGTGGGATCATAGCGTTTTGGGTATGGTGATAAGAATGATACTGGGACTTCTTTGTTGAATTGTACAGTAACATTTGACTTGGTCATATCCAACTTATTTTTTAAGAAAAACAAGGAGTACCTAGTGATTTTAAAAAGCAAACACACGAAAATGCAAACTTACTAGTTCCTTATAAAGTGGAGCAGTTGACCAAGTAGCAAGGATTGCAAGGTGATGCCTAAAACTTACTCGTCAACTCAGTATAGATTGTTTTTTAAGGATCTTATCAATAAGGGTCACAGGAAGAAGAAGAATCCTAAGAGGTGTAACAAAGTCAGATGGTGGAATTTGAAAGAGGTTTTGGTAGAACAAGTTAGGGACAAAGTAATATATGGAGAAAATTTGAAATTGGAAGGAGATGTTAACCAGATGCAGGAGAGAGAAGCAACTATTTTAAGGAATACAACTAAAGAGATCTTATTTGTTTCTAAAGGGCATAGGGGAAGTAAAATGGAGTCTTGGTGGTAGAAGGAAGATGTACAAGAAAAGGTTAAGATTAAAAAGGTCTCACCTATAAAGCTCTATTGGATATCACATAGATGTAGAAAGGGTAGTTAATAAAGAAAGTGACAAAGTGGCAAAGAAAGAGGTGAAGAAGATAGTCTCATAAGTTTTAAAAAAAGAGCTTAAGAGAAATTATACCAACGATTAGAAACTAAAGATGGAGAAAAGGATATATTTAAGTTGGCCAGAGCTAGAGAACGGAAAGCAAAAGACCAAAATTAATTTTTTTTATATAAAAGATGAAGCAGGGTCAGTGCTCATGGCAAAAAATGACATTAAGGTAGGATGGTAGAGATAATTCTATAGTCTTTTTAATAAAGGTGTAGAGGATAACATCTTTTTAGGTGATCTTAACATGTCTAAGAGGTATCATAGCTTTACTTGCTGTTGAAAAATCACAAAAGAAAAAATTAAAAGAGCTTTAAGGGGAATGAAGAGTGGAAGGGTATTAGGGCCTGATAAGATACCTATAGGAGTGTGTAACAGTCTAAGTAAAAAGGTCTTACTTGGCTTGTGACATCCCATTACCTATGGGAAGGTTAGAATAGTAAATAGGAGTGTACAATGAGAGGTAAGAGATGCTTTGTTTATGTTCATGCATAATATGACATGCTCATACATGTGATAGTGATATTTTTCTGCAAATGAAATTAAGTGTACATTCATTCATGAATAATTCCGGGTATAATTAGATTGAATTGTGATTCTTGGAAAATTGTGAATTTTAGAGAATTATGAATGTTTCTATATTGAAAATTTTATTGATTAGTAAAATTGTAAGATTTATGAATTTTGGTGAACTTAGGATTTATTTTTCAATTTATAGAGTATTATGGAAATTAGGAAAAAGAAGAGTAGAAATCAAATGAAGATTTGGAGATAGTTGGATTGTAAAGATGAGAGTTAGAGGGAGTTAGTTCAAAAGAAACTAA